>JAGPOW010002698.1:2262074-2306263 GCA_030014935.1 Caiman crocodilus | reverse complement strand
CAGGACATGGAGGTGTGCCAACCTGTCCCTGCTGGCACCCACCTACCCTGCTGCCCACACACCTAGTATTCCCTGCCCACCTCGCAGCACTACTCCAGGACAGACACATTTGTAATGAAAAATCTTTATGCCTCTCATAAGCCCCACCCCATCCTCCCTCCTCCCCCCCTCAACCAACAGAGCTTCCTTCCACCTGCCCCCCAACACAGAGCACCTCCAGTACCCTCCCCATCCACCAACAGTAAAAAATCCTCTTACCACTTAGAAAACTATATGCAAGTTGGAGTCTCTGTCCAGGTTCCAGAGTGGGGGCTGTGTGGTGGGCAGACAGGGCAGAGCTCCTGTGGGGCTGGGGGCAGGGGGCACGCAAAGGGGGCCTGCGCATGAATTCTAGTACCTGGCCTGGATGACCAGATGCTGTTGGAGCAGCTCCACATGGCACTACTCCAGGGCTTCCAGCCAGGCCCATTGTGCCCGCTGTGCCCAGTCCCATGCCTTCTTTGGGACAGTCTCACAGATGACATCTTCCTTCTAACAGGCAAGCTTCCATGCTTCCCATGCCTCCTCTCACATCCCCTCCCATGCTTCCCAGTTCCCCACCACCACCAGCCACTAGTCACTGCAGCAGAAGGGTCCAGTCCCTGGAGCACTGCTTGGGCAACCAGGGTGCCCAGGAGGCTCCAGTGGCTGGTGGAGGCAATCCTGATGTAGCACTCCTGCAGGGCCCTGTAGCCTCTCTCCCGCATCCAGCTGTTGGACCTGCAGAGGCAAGAACAAAAGACTTTTGTGGGAGTTTGTAAAATTGCAGAGATGAGATGCTCTGCCCCAGAGTCCCTGTGCTGTCTGGCCTTAGATCAGGGGTTGGCTGTGCTCAGGTGCCCAGGGACCATAGTAAGTATCAGCCTGGCAGGCCTGGGCCCAGGCGGTCATTACCCATGCCCCCCCATCCCTGCTGGCTCCCCTGGGTCTGGTGGGCCTTTGGGTGCTGGCTGCAGGCAGCCTGGCTTCCCTGCCCCCTTTCCAGGGTGAGACAGTCCATGCTGTTGACAGCACCTGCTGCTACAGCTCCAAAACCTTTCTAACCTCTACCCAGGAGAGACCAACTGCTCTGCTGCACTACTGCACAGCTTATGGCATCTGGGCTCAGGGCATGCCGGGCTCCCAGATAACTGGGGTGAGGGATTGGCTGTGCCCCAATCCTTGCAGCAAGGGGCCTCTCCAGGGAGGCAACCCGGGCTGGCCCTCTGCTGCACTGCCCCTGTGACCTGAGCAGGCCCCTGCTGTGTGTGCCCTAGTCAGTGCATGATGAGCTGTTTGTAAAGGGAGAGGGTTGCTTAAGCCATTATGTCGTGCTGCTGCTGATCTTGCTGGTGCCCCAGGCACACCTGTGGTCCTGATTCTGGACCCTTAGCTACAACAATGTGGTGGGAGGGGGCAAGCCCACAGTATCCAATGCCACTTGGAGGGATACCTGTTACAGTGCTACACATCCTTGCCCCTACTGCTGAGGATGACATTGCCAAAGGCATCATTGACTTCCTCGGTGTGTGAGAGGACTGTGTCTGCCCCACTGTGGAGACACAGGCTGCTTAATAAAGTTTTGAACTATGCCCTTCCATGCTGTGGGGTGGGAATCTGGTCCAGGGGAGTGCAGGTGGGCCAGGCAGGGAGTGGGGGCAGGGCCAGGGAAGGGGCAGGGACTGGAAGGGCCCTCCCCCAGTGCAGGACTTACCATGTGTCCAGGGCTGCTGAGACTGGTAGCTCAGCCCTGGGATCCCTATCAGTGATGGTTTCCAGCTCTGCCTGGTTTCCAAGGTCTGCAGTGAGCTGCAGGCTAGTTCCTGACCAGGGTCTCCATGGGGAGAAGCTGGTGGCCAGTAGTGGTATGGCCTTGTAGCCTCATAGCAGGGTGTGGGGCTGAGCTGAGGGCGAGGCAGGCATTGGGCACGGCTCCCCAAGATGCTTGTGGGTGTAGCAGCTGAGAAGGTGGGCAGGTCTGGGTGCTGAAGGCCCTAGGGCCCTCCTCCAGTGACATGTCACTGGAGCTGTCAGGGTGGGGTGCAGGCAAGGCTGGGCCGCCCCTGCTGGTGGCACTCACAGGGGTGCGGTCTGTCTTCTGGAGCAACAAAGTGTGGGTCAGCTCCCTCATGAAGGCATGTTCTTATGGGCATGACCAGACTGATGATTGAAGTCAGTCACAGCCACGCACTGTGCCCGCAAGGCCTTAGCCTGCATGTGGCATGGCTGCTCTGTCTGGGAGTGGCCTCACACACACATCCTGGCTGAAATGCCCCCATGAATGCAGGCATCTCCACACCAACCCCATGCAAGCCGCTTTTGGACATCAGCCCTTCCCCCCACTCCCCAGGGTGCCACGAGGTTTTGTACCTCCTTGCAGGTACATTTGGGGCCTGGGCACTCGGGATGGGCATGGACAGCCTGGCGCTGTTCCAACCAGGCTCAGCCTGCTGTGGAAGGGCTTGCTGGGGCATGAGGGTGCTTCAGTGTGGGGATACCCAGCAGGCAGCCCCTGCACTGAAGTACCCTCATGCCCCAGCCAGCTTCATCAGTGTCTAAACATGTGTTGCTGTGCACTAAAGAATTTTGCCATCGGATAGTATGTGTATTCACAAGTGCTAACCTGTGACAGTTAATTAGCTTCCTGTGGCTTAATATGGCCACACACATAGATGTTGAAACTTCACTGGGCACATGTGCATTTGAGTGTGACTAAATTTAATATACATTAAGTTAATGTGCATTAAATGATTTTTCACAGGTGTCTACACATGCACAGATTTGGCACTAAAGTTACTTCCAAGTCCCTGAAACTCTGCCATGTGCCCCGGTGATCACTGCGGCAGGGGGAGCTCCGGCCTCTGGCCACACGACTGCCAGCACTTGGCCTCCAGTTTAAAGCCAGAGCCAGCTGCCAGCACCTGGCAACCATCTGGGAAACTCTGAACCCTGGCCAGTCCCTTCCCTGCCCAGGAGCTTTGACCACCATGGAGTAGCTCCCTACTTGGCCACCCTGACTTCCTGTGCAGGGCTGCTTCAGTCTCTGCCCCTGCCCCTATCCCTGCCCCTGCCCTTGCCCCTGCCAGCAAGGTGTAGCGCCCCACTGCTCCAGGCCAGTCCCTGCTAGTGATGACCTGTGCCTTGTGCTCCTGATGGCCATGGTGCTGGCCCTGCTGGCTCCAGTACCCCACTCCCCAACCCAGGCCCCAAGACAGCTGCATACCAACCTGGGTTGGGGGCAGGGTACTGGCTGCAGGAGGCCCTGCCTGACCCCCTTCTCCTGCACGCCCCACTCCAGCCTGGCTGTCCTGCCACCCACACCCCTCCTACCTCCTGCCCATCCCCAGAACCACTCTCCAAACATGCACATGGTTGAAACAACAGACTTTAATAGATTTCAAAGACATTAGTGGCTGGAAGGGACCTTATGAGATCATCAGGTCCAGCCTCCCTGCCATAGATGGGAAGTCAGCTGGGATCAAGTGACCCCAGGAAAAAATATATCCACTTATTTTTTGAAGGAGTCCAGAGGAGGTGCTTGCACCACCTCTGGGGGAAGTTTGTTTCAGACCCTGGACATATGCACAAGAAAAACGTAAAGAACGTTTTTCTTGTGTCTAGTCTAAATCGGCCTTCCTGAAGTTTATGACTGTTAGACCTTGTTATACCTTGGGGAGCTCTGGTGAACAGCTGTTCTCCCAGGTTCTGACATACATATTCATTTTATGGTCAATCAAGACCCCCGAGTCCCTCCTTTATTAGCTTCACAACACCCACCCCCATCCCTATCCCTCCTTCCCACCTCAAACAACAGAGCCCCTCCACCACTGTTCCCACCCACCAACAATAAAAAAACCATTTACAAATGGGAAGCTATGTACCTGCCCACCTTCTTACAAATGGGAAAAAAAAACTATATACAAGAGGAAAGATATTAACAACGTTTTGGGTCTTCAAGCCCAGAGCGGGGGCCATGGTAGCGGGGTTAGGGCTGGGTTCAGGCTGGCCCTCTAGTGGCAAGGCAGCCTGGGCACTAAAGTTAGTGTTTGGTTGCATCTACACGTGCATTAATGTGCATTAACTAATCATGCCTAAATTTAATACCTGCATTTGCAGGTATCAAATTTAGGCACAATTAGCCTAAATTATTTCAGATTTAGGAGCACGTGTATAGACGTGTGCCCATAATGTGCATTTATTTAGACTGATGCTCATTAATGTATCTCGTGTAGACATGCCACTTTGGAGCTAACTAGGCAACTGCATTAAACCTTTTATGTAGATGCACCCAGTGTCACCAATACATGAACTAATGACTACAGCTCTTAATCCTGACTAATACTTGGCCTTCTAATTTTGTGACCACAGCTGCTGAGCATGTTTCCTGTCTACTTTGTCTTCCCAGTTTCTGTCGTTTTACCATACTTTTGTCTCCTTTTTACTGTGCTTTGATCTCTACCAACTTTCTGAGACTCTGGGTGCTTTCTTTCTTCCTCCCCATGCGCTTCTGTTTCTACCATCTCTTTCCTTATAAGACTCTTGCTGACTTTTATGTGCTTTGAATTAGGTTTACATTTGTTCTCATTCAAGAGAATGAGGTTGAACTTGTATAATGGAGAGATAAATTAAAAGGGAAACATAAACGGGATGTCATATTTAGTGATTTTACTCAAATACCCTAGGACAAGTATATCACACTCATTTGAGTTTGTAGGCCAGATCTTAACCACAGGGCTTATTATATGTCAGATGGCATTGTAAGATCCCTTTTAGTCCTACTTTCCTGTGACCCTAGAGCTTCTGTACTAATAAAAGGAACAATTTCAAATGGATTTAAATTGACAAGAGGTGGCCACTATTGCCACTGCTGTTCCGTTTCTAGACTTGGAACTTCTTGCTCCTGCAAAAAGGCAGGATTCCCAGATAAAACAAATACAGTACAGTTCCAGAATGAAACATTAAGAGAGCTCTGTATACAGATGATGTGCTACTTTTTGTAAAAGACCCTCTTTCCTCCTTAAAAGCAATAATATTCTAGACACACAGATTCTGCTCAGTTTTTACATATAAAATTAGTTATGGTAAGTCAGAAATGTTGAATGTGGATATTTCTGAAAAAATTAAGCAGGAATGTGAAGACATTTATAAATTTAAGAGGGTTAAAATTCAATGAGAAACTGGCCATTAACTTCACAGAAAAGCACGAGGACCTTTTAAACATTAATGATTTAACAGTGTGGTTTAAATAAACTTTCACAAACAACATGTATGTGTGTATAGGTTTCTTGGATGGGCACCACTACCACTGTTAAAATGCATAAAATCCCAAATTTATCTTTTATTTTATCAAGTATTAACCTATGTGTATACCAGAGAGTATGTTAAAGACTGATCAAGCTTTTCTGAAATTCATCTAGGAAAATAAGAGGCCATAGGTGAGCATATCAGTAATACAACAGGCCTTCTAAGATGTGAAGAGTTGCAACACCCAATATAATGGCATATCATCATGCAACACAGTTAAAAGATATACATTGGTATATGGAACCTTATTCAAAGATGCAATTGCTATAGAAGATTTATGGTGTGAGGAAACAGTTTTATTGATGT
Organism: Caiman crocodilus; assembly: GCA_030014935.1. Classification (NCBI taxonomy): domain Eukaryota; kingdom Metazoa; phylum Chordata; order Crocodylia; family Alligatoridae; genus Caiman; species Caiman crocodilus. Next base: position 2,300,635 of record JAGPOW010002698.1, on the reverse strand, counting down.
ATGTTTTGTGATACAAACACAGGCCAGAAAACTTTCGACGTGCAGATACATGAGATGCAGAGGCTGGCTGGAGGGTGGTAATTACCACATTTCAGAAGACTCAGTTAATCAAATCTGCTCTGATGCACTGTAATTATGGCATATTGGAGCAGCTTTCCAGCTCAGGTACAGGCACCCAGAGATATCAAATTTAATACGTGTAACAAACAGTGAAATCACCTTATTTGAGAGAACAAGGTCCCAGGGTGAACTCAGCCAGGCATTAACATGGGACAGTGTGGCTCCTGGGAGACCATGTCATACAGCAAATGAAGCCCTCTCCAGACTCAGCCATTTTTATGTGATAAGGGCAGATGAAGCCTGCTCTGGAGGCAGCCACTTTGGGAAAAGGAGAGCTATGAGAGAAGCCCAGAGACTGAGACAGCGAGCTTGGGCACAGCATCCTATCCTCAGAGCTGCCAAAGCCTGAGGAAAACATGGGCTGTGCTGCAGGCTGTAGGGTTGGGAAGCTCAGTTGCAGCACCTCTCTTTGCTCCTTTTCCCCTGGGAGCCCTGCCCGAGCTGCTCAAAGGAGCACCTGGCCCTTCTAGAGAGCCCCTACCTAGCAAGGATGACGCCATGTGTGGGGTGAAGAGTACTGGGAGGAAGGGGGCTGGATTGAGATTGATCCAGCTCACCATGATCTCTTGGATAGAAGCAGAGCTCTGGGATGTTAACCGTGCTCACAGAAGAAAGGGCCCCTGTGAGAAAGAGTTCAGACCTGATGGAGGGGGCGAACCTTGACTGCCTGGCAAGCAGGTGGGTGTGAGTGTTGACAGAGGTTTGCCAGCCTTGGTCACAGGTGAAGGTCTGGGCAGGGTAGGCTATTTTACAGGAATTTTGAGGAGGGATCAAACCTTTCCTTGCAGCCAGGCTCAGCCTCTTTGGAGCGCTCTCCCAGGGTTTTGCCTCAGTGTGCCTCTCCCTGGGTATACAAAAAGCCTGGCTTTCTGCCCGTGTCTTACATGGTTTCCCGGCTCTGGTCTGCGACCCCCGCAGCCTCCCCACTGGGCTCAGCCTCTTTGGGATACTCTCCCAGGACTTCTTCCCCATGTACCTCTGCTGGGGTGCACAAACCACCCGGCTTCCCATTCAGGGCTTGCATACTTTCCTGGCTCCACTCCTTGTCTCCTCACATTTCCCTGCTTGGCTCTGTCTCCGCCACTCTCTGGCCCTGCCCTCTTTTCTCCTCTATCTGCAGGTTCAGGCTGCTCCCCCACCAGAGTGCCTGAGCCTGCCATCTTCACTTTTATCCACTGGTTGTGGAGCTCATGCAGCCTTGGAAGGATGGGGAAAGCCTCCGTGGGCTGTCTCTTCCCCCTTCACAGTGTAGATGTAGACATGCTCTACGTTGGTGAAGGCTGGTACTACCTATTACTCTCCTTTTGGGGGAGGATACGAGAGCTTATCAAGAAATTTGTGATAACTTTAATGAATTAAGTGTCCCTTTTTTACAATATCTTCAGAATAATAAAAAAATACTATAATAAATATAAAGAGCATTCACTGGATCACATACCTCTTTTGAGCAATTGACACACATAGACTCAAGATAAAAAAGGTTAATGTCCATAATACATGCAATTTTAATAGAGAAAGGAATGGATATTCAGACTAAGGAAATGAAAATTTGGGAAGAGATCTCAGGAAAGAAATTGAGCTGGAGCAAGGGAGAAATATGAAAATGGGGCTATTCATCTTTATGTGTTGCACAAAGAAAGCTTTTATATAATACTCCACAGATGGTACTTATCTCCAATGCATATTTTCTAATGTTGATGCACCACGCTAGAGAGGCAGCGGAGAAAAAGCTCAATTTCCATAAGTGGTGGTTGTACCAAAATATGAAAATACTCCTGGAAGAAGTGACTAGAATAATAACTGTTGTGGTGGGTCATAAGGTCCCTTTGGGTTTACTCCTTCGAATTATGGTAATGAGTGGAATGCTTAACTTGATGAATTTGGACGTTTAGAAGTTGAAAGAACTCTAATTTTTATTCACAACAAGGCTATGCCTTATATGACTGGGTGTTTTACCAGTCTCAAAGGTAAAACTTGAGATCAGGAGAGAGAAAACCTGTCCCTAGAAACCTTTCATTATTGGTAGGGGAATTAGTGGCTCCACCGTTAGATGGCAACTCCGGACTTCAACTGTAAGTAAGTCCTCAAGAGATACCGTAATATAGACCAGGGCTTTTCAACCTTTTTAAACATGTGTACTCCTTCTGTCTCAAAGTTGCAGCTCCTGTACATCTTTATTTTTTTTTCTTGTTTTAAGGGAGGGGAGGGGTGCAGATTGAGGCCCCCATTTGGAAATATGGATTCTAATCCTAATGTATGCAGAAAACAAAAATCTCATGGCTAGTAAGCCAGAGTCTCTAGCCAGATTCTGTGAACAGTAATGAACATATGAATAGTATATTTGTCTCCATTAGAGGTGTACTGATAGAGATTTTGGGGGCCAATATTTAATCATAACATTGATAGTGCAAATGCTAAGTTATACAAATTTTATATTTTTTGCTTTTGTAAGAAATGATAACAACACCCTTCAGTGTCATGAAGTTTCTGTGCATTACTCCAGTTTGGAGGGTTTTTTTTTCCCTTTAGTTGCCTGAAAAAAAAAAGGTTAAAAATAATTTATGTAAGTATGTGAGACAAAATGACACCTGGGTACAGACAAACAGGCAGACACAGGTAGCATGAAGGTATGCTGTGCTCATTGTTGGCAGCCCTGGAAGGGCCCCGCAGATTATGGGATGAGATATATGGCTTGTGGTTTAATGTTAGTGCAAAGCTATATGATTACTTCCTGAGCCTCTGACTACCTCTCATGTCAATCAGGTTACTGGATTGCAGGAACATGCACTCTGGACAGTTTCCTGGACTAAAAGGATTTTCAGATTACTAAACACCATTCCTCACCCTGTGGACAGATTTCTGGGGAGCTTCTGATAGAAAGTCTCTCTCTTCAAAAGGTTAAGGTGACATTGAGCAGTTGCACCCATGGGCTGAGAAGGGAGGAGAAGACATGGAAATGGGTGGAGGGGAGGGTGATAATGCAAATTGGCATCTTACTGTGTTTTGGTAGAGAAGCAAAGTGGGACACTGCAAGATAAGCATTTTTCAACCATTAGGAATATGCCATGAGGGAGAAATGAATGATGCTAAAAATAAAGATATGACAGTCTGCAAGCGGGTGGTTCCAACCTCCACTGGTAGGCAGGGTTTGGGCACAGAGTGCTGAAACAGTCTTCTCACCACCCAGGAATAAAGGAGTGGGACAGGCAGCTTCGCATGGAGAGAAACAAGTGTCAAACTGCTGCATTAGCAAAGTGATCTGCAACTGACTGAGAAAGCATAAGGGATAATTTACTGATGACTAAAGAGAATTTTCTGGCGTATTTGCAATTGTTCCCCCCCAAAAGAACACATTATCCTCCCTCCCCCAACCTTTTGTTTCCTACTGCATATGAATGGGCTGGATGGGAGGATTGTATAACCCACAATCAACCTGGAGCTAAAAAACAGAGTCCCTCTGTGGACTACAGTAGGATTTTCTAACACTAGACAGTCCTAACAGCATCAACAATAGCTGCACCCCACCCCTAAAATCATAGCTTCCTTACATGCAGCATGAGCTGGCCCTTTCCTTAGTTGGTCATATTACAGATCCCCACCCTGCTCACCCTTTGCTGAGGTTTCTCTCCAATAGATGCCAAAGACGTACCAGTGAACCCTGTAGGTTCAAGCCAAGTCCCCAGCCAAGCTAAAAGTTTGTCTTGAGGTTCCTCCAGATCCCTCTTATTCTCTTTCCTCCCCATCTGTGAAATGAAGGTTTAAATTCTTGGGTTTCTGATCGCTAGGCCAATATCATAACCACATAACAATGTCTCGTCACTAAAGGAAGTCAAATGTAAAATCTATATATAGCTTAACTTCATGTGAACACACTGATGTTTATTACTAAATAAATTAAAATAATAAGATGTCCAATGTTGTTATCTATATCTGGGGAAACCACATACACATCTACAAACCATACATGGACAGCAGCACACATAGTTCTAGGAGTACTTGTACATGGAAGGAGGTGCTCAGCTTGCAGAAGGATGAAACCTAGCGGCAGGAGGTCATCAGTTGGGATTCTGCCTAGCTGGAAGCCTACGGGTCAGCTATCACTGATGAAGACCAGTAAATGAGGGTGGAGCCGTGGAGACAGTAGTGCTAAGAGGGGCAGAGAAGAAAGAAGAAAGGCAGCTGACATAAGAACAGAGCCTGCCTTGCCCATCTCTGGGTCTCAAGAAAAAACATTGTTTTTGGTTTTGTTTGTAATCAGCCTATTTGCTTATTTTGTTATTTTCTTTGTTTTCTGCATGGAGGGGGGCCAGAGCAGGGCAAAGTTGCCCCAGATAAAATAAACTGGCTGGAAACATGGACTCAGAGGTTACTGGCCTTGATAAGAAAGCTGGTTAGTAACTCACTTACAGTACAACTTGAAGATGAGTAAGACTAGAAGCTGAAGTTCTGAGATGTAAATATCCATGCTTCCCTTTGCACGCACATCTTGTTGATCTTTATTTTTTGTAAACCTTTTAAAATGTACTAATCAAAATTCCTTTATAAATAGCATTTGGTGAAAAAAAAAATGTCCTTGTTATTGTATTCCCTATGGAAGACTGATCATTGCCTATTGATAATCTGATCATTTTGCTGGAAGGGTTCAAACAACTGACATATTTCTTTAAAAAACAGAAGTTTAAATCAAGCAGATTTTCCAATAATTACTTTTTTTTGTATCATAGCTTAAGTTATTTTGTACTTTACATACTCTACTGATTGTACTGTGATTGGTAATGAAAATGAATGTTTCTTCTCGGAATTTAGATTTTCACCATTATCTTCATAGGCTGTTACATAAGGATGGGAACAGAAAGTAGAACCCAGGTGTCTGAGTTCATTCTGCTGGGATTCACTGATCACCCTGACCTGGCAACGTCTCTTTTTTTCTTGCTGTTGTACCCGCTCATCCTGGTGGGGGACATTGCCATGATTTTGCTGATCAACATTGATTCCACGCTGCAATTACCAAAGGATGTCTTCCTCAGAGGCCTCTCCTTCATTGATGCCTGCTATTCCTGTTATTCTCCCAAGGATGCTGAATGATTTCCTAGTGGAAGCTTGAACGATTTCCTACACTGTGGGTGCATCTACACAAGATGCTACGTTTCCATAGTGATGAGCTACAGCAATGTAGCATCAGCAGGCACTAACCATGATGCTGTGACTACTGAGCAGTAGCTCATTGCTGTTGTGCTGTAGGATTGGAAATGACCCATACACCTCTGGAACTGTGCAGTACTAAATAAATGTGCAGTATTAAATGACTGTGTACAGTAAAAAATATGCAGTGGGGCGCATGTGTTGACATGCCCTATTTGTGCCAAACAGCTGTGGGCTTTTGGTTTGTTGTTAGTGTTGAGAGTTACATTCTGGCTGTAATGGTATATTATCATTTTGTGGTCATCTGTAACCCACTGCTCTATACAGCAGCCAGATATGTCCAAGAGACCCTGTAAAACTTGTGATTGTTTGCTATCTCTTAGCCTTGTTGAATACTTTTTCCCAAACTAGTGAGGCTTTTAGACTGCATTTTTGTGGCCCCAATTAAATCAATTTTTGCTACTGTAATATTCCTCCTGCGATGCATTTTTCTTGCTCAAATAATTATGTCTCCTAGGTGATGCCCTATGTCTTCTCCTCCTCTGTAGTGGTAGTGTACATTTTCTTATCTTTATGTCTCCATTGTCTCAACTATACTGAAGAGGAGATCAGCCACAGGAAGGAACAAAACCACCTCCACCTGTGCCTCCCACCTGATGGCCAGTGTGTTGTAGCATGGGACGTTGACCTTCACATATGTGCAGCTCTGTGGGATAGATACAATGGAACAAGACAAGCTTATTTCTGTCTTTGATTTATCTCTATGTTTGAGCACCAACTGTGTTTGAAAACCCTCAATAGCCTCCACTCAGTGGCCAAACTCCCCGGTATGGATAAGTCTGTGGCTAGATCAGCTGGCCAGGAAAAATTCTGTGTTATCCAGAAGGTTCTGGCACCATGATCCTTTTGCCTTTCCAACCCACAGGAGTTCAGAGAGTATTAATTACAAGGATTACGTCTCAGCTCCATAGTGCTCCCAGCACTGAACTGGCAACAGGGTACTACCATGTTCTAGGCTGGGAAACTTTTGGACAAGGAGGTAGTTCTGTGGAGCTAGAGGTATATACAGCACTGATCTTGCTGGGAACTGATAGAAGCTGCATGTGTCCCACTGGTTATGGTGGGGTACAGAAATAGGTGGAGGAGGAGTCCTCTGGCCCTGTGGAGGGTAAGGATCAGCAGTTGTATCTGTACCTGTGAGGGGAAAACCTCAGTATGGGGGAGTACAAAACGAAGAACAATCCAGATGCTGTCTAGTTGCCTGTTCACTGTGGCTATAAGAGCATATAGGGTGTTTCTACCCAAAGAGTGTTCATTGACACCTCCATACACTGCCTTGCCAGACAACAGCCTCACTGGTGACCTTAGCATTTCACCATCCATGGCATAGGAGGAAATGCCCCTCCTGATGAAGTAAATATGTCAGTGCTGATAAGACCCAAGCAGTACTTCCATTCCTCAGCATATGCAGTCATCCTCTCTGACAATGCAGCCAGGTCCATGAGTATCTCCTGCTGGCTCCATTTTCTCCTCCTCCTTTGTCCAGCAGCTTGCTGAACAGTGGTCTTAGGCTGAGACCTTGAGACCTTTGTGCCTGTTGCAGGCCTTTGTTAAACTTGTGCAACTTGATGAGAAACAATGAACTCCCCTAAACATGTCTTTGTATTCCATTTTTGGAACATTTGATCCAATCTCACATGGTGTGTTCCCATACTGGGTGCATCTACACATAGCATGTTATATAGACATGCCCCCTTGGAGATACAACAGAAGGAAACTTGGCACGTCCCTTTCCTCCCTCAAGGTGTTCCTCTGTGGGCTAGGGATGCAGGCCTGAGCATGGGAAGTGCATTCCAGGTTTGAGGAAGTGGGATTTTCCTCAGTATTTTCTATGGTAGGGACACTGGCATTGACAACCCTGAGGCTCCCAACAGTTGTCCCTATTTTGCATGACACAATGGAGATGTGACCCTGCAATACATGCTGAAAATGAGGTACCTGGAGCTGTTGCATCTTCAGGAAGGAAAACCTCCCTCTGCATCCTGCTGCTGATTCAGGAAATGGTCCCACCTGAAGACCTTGACTGCTGGAGGCACCAAATGAATTATGGTGACATTCTGAACTCACGTATACCATCTCCTCCAGCTCAAACTGGGGACCATTGCACTGCTACATGCCAGGCTATGTTAGTATGGCTCTGGAAGCCTGACTCCTCCTTCCAGCCAGAATCAATCAGATTAGAGCCATACCAAGAAGTTATAACTGGGACATTCAACCAGCACTATCAAGGGTGAGATTACTAAGCAGGTGTAATGACCACAGGTTGTTGAGACTCACTTGGCTCCTCTGGCTACTATCCCTTGCTGCTTATCCATGTAGACACTAATGATACTGCCTTAAGTAGATCAATGGTGACCTTAAACAAATCAAAGATGACTACATGACTCTGGCTCCAAGGATAAAAAGGACCGAGGCCCATTTGGTGTTTTCATCAATTCTTCCATTCGAGGTTAGGAGCAGATGCATTCTGGGGATCACCATGTGATTACATAGATGTCACCAGGAGGGCTTCAGCTTTTTTGACCATGGAGACAGTGTTCCAGGATGATGGACTACTAGGAAGAGATGGGGTCTACCTGACAAAGAGGTAAGGATGTCTTCATTTACAGGTTTTAAAGTAGGTTCACCAGGGGTTGGAGAAAAAAAGCCTGTAAGGAAGGAAGAAACCTAGGAACCTGGATAAAAACTTAGTAAGGGGAAGCAATAAAGGGAGTCATAGAAACATTCCTAGGGAGAGGACAGGACAATCAGATATCTGAAATGTTTATATACAAATGGAAAAAGTAAGAGGAACAAACAAGAAGAGCTGGAGGCTCTAGTAAAAGCACAGAATTATGATATAATTGGGATTTAGAGATGTGGTGGGATAGTTCACATGACTGAAGTATGGTTATGGCTGGGTATAACTTGCTCAGGAAGGATAAATGGGAAAAAGGGAGGAGGTAGTGCCTTATATATACATGCAATGTACATGTGTTTTGAGGTGCTGTACAAAATAGATGGTAGGCCTGTTGAAAACCTCTGAATAAAGGTCATGAGAGAGAGCAGCAGGGGGGAATGTTATGGTGGGCAGCTGCTACAGGCCACCAAACCAGGAAGAAGAGGTGGATGAGGCAGCCTTTAAACAACTATTGGAAGTTTCCATATCATAGGACCTGGTTCTCATGGAGGACTTTATTTGCCAGCACATCTCTTAGGAGTGAAACAAGGCAGTGCACAAGCAGCATAGCAAATTACCGGAGTGTGTTGATACTTATAATAGAGAGGCCAGCTGGGGGAGGAGCTCTTCTTGAGTGACTGCTTATAAGCAGGAAGGAATTAGTTGAGGACGTGAAAGTGAAAGGTAACATAAGTGACAGTGAACACAAAATGATAAATTTCAAAGATCCTAAGGGAAGAAAAGAAGGAGAGCACCAGAATAAGTACAAACAATCAGACTTTAAAACATTCAGGGGACTGGTGGGCAGAATCACCTGGAGCATACAAGCCTGAGGGGGAAAGGAATCCAGAAGAGCTGGCTGTACTTAAGGAGACATTTTTAAGCACACAGGAGAAAACTATCCTGATGCAACGTAAGAATGGAAGTGCATCAGACGGCCACCCTGGCTAGTCAATCTCTTCCAGGAGCTGAAACTCAAAAAGGAATTGTATAAAAAGTGAAAACATGCTCATAGCACTGGGGAAGACCATAAGAGTATTGCAGAGGCATGCAGGGAGAAAATTAGGAAGACCAAGGCACAGTTTGAGACACAGTGGGGAAAAGCCATAAAGATCAATAAAAAGGTATTTGTGGCTGAGTACCTTTCATGCCTGCCACTTTAGGGCATGAAAGCAGGCTGTAAGGCAGCCTGCAGGTGTGGGCTAGACTTAATCACGCAGTCACATGACCCCAGGAGCGCCCTGGGGTTATAGGAGCAGGCAGAGCAACCTCCATTTGAACCCAGACCCTCAGAGCTGGGGCAGCGGTCTGCTGCTGGCAGCTGAAAGAGCAACACCTGGATGAGCTGCTGCTTAAAACATCATTGGAGGTAAAGGCAGGAGCTGTGGGAATGGTAGGAGGCGTCTGGCCCTGGGTATGACTTGAAACTGCAGCCTGTTGGGGAAGGATGGCCTGGTGAGACTGCTTGTGGTGAGGCAGTTCCCCAGAAATGCCAGGCCAGTTGCCTCTCCAGTGAAAGGCGAGGAGGGGCACCTTAAACGTTAAACCCCATCCCCCGCAACCTGATGGATTACCATAAGCTAGGGACAGGCATGGGGACAGGCACAATGAGAGAGAGGCACCTGAGCCCATAGAGTGAACGACCCTGATGGCCCCAGTGAGGGGGCAAAGAGAGAGTGGCTCCAGTGTGGGGGCAGAAGTATGTGAAGGCCCACATATAGTAGGGTGTGCACTGGTGGCACAAAGTGCTGTGTATGAGAGGGGCCAGTGGCTGAGTTCAACCCAGAGTAAGGCGCAGAGCCATGGGTCATGTAGAATAGGGTCTGTGCGAGGACGGCCTGAAGTGCTGCGTGTAACCCCTGCTGGAAAGTGAGTAGGCAAGCCTGAAGTGCCATGCAGAGTAGTGCCCAAGGTGGTGCACGGAGTAAGGCAGGTGGAGAGTAGCTTGGGAAGGGGGCAGTATGCTAGAGCCCAATGAGAGTACAAGAGGCCCTGTGAGAGGGTGGTGTCAAAGAGCCCCAGAGAAGTGCAGAGTATGTATGTTGGTGTTAAAGGCCCTAAAAGGGACAGAGTTTGGCCTGGCCACAGGCTGGAGCTTTCATCAGCTTATGTTGTCATCTGTGAGGCATGGGGCATGATAAGAGATGGTTGGAGTCACGTGTATCTGCCCTTGTCACAAGGGCAAGTAAAATGGGCAGCCTTCCACATCGTTACCATAATTGTATTGTATCATCTAAGGTGGGCAGAGTAGGTGGGCAGTTAGCCCAGAGACAGGCGGGCAGGCTGATACTATGACCTGGCCCTGAGTTGGCCCTCTGTCACAGTATTGTATAGGGAAGTCAAAAGTAAGAGGAAGACCAGAGATTCCATACGTCTCTTACAGAATGGGGTAGGTTATTAAGTCAGATGATGCAGAGAAGTCTGAAGTATTTAATGCCTTTTTCACTTTGTCCCTACAAATAGGAGCAGCTATCAGATGATGGGTGAAGATGACTGCAAAAATAGATAAGGAGACAAACAGCCTTGAATAATAGAATAAAAGGTTAGGGATTACTTATAGAAGTTTGATACATTCAAGTCAGCAGAGCCAGAGGTGATACACCCTAGGTTACTGAGGAAAAGGCTGAGGTAGCTGGAGAGTGAATGGTTATCCTCTTTGAGAACCTGGGGGTGTTGGATGAGGTCCTGGACAACTGGAAAGGGGCAAATACAGTTCCCCTATTAAAGAAAGGGAAGTAGGTGGATTCAGGGAATTACCTGACCTCAATACTGGGAAAGATCATGGAGCATCACGTGCAAATCATGGGAAGTGATTCTTTCATTGTAGTCAGCACTGGTCTGGTCTCACCTGGAGTAGTGTCTGGTTTGTGTCCTGCACATCAAGAAGGATGTGGAGACACTGAAAAAGGCCTGGTGCAGAACAACAAATGATTAAGAGCATGGGAAACAAGGCTTACTAGTAAGGTCGGAAAGATAGGGTTTTTTTCAGTCTGAAGAAAAGAAGACTGAGGTGGGGGTGTTAAAAACAGTCTTTAAATACATGAGGGGCAATTGCAGAGGGGATGAAGATGGACTGTTACCATACAGTCTTATGGGGCAGGACTAGAACAATGGCCCCAAGTTGCAGCAAAGGAAATATAGGTTGGAAATTAGTAAAAACTTTATGAGATGGTCAAGAATTGGAACAAGCAATTTAGAGAACTGATGAATCACCATCCTTGGAGGTTTTTAAGGGTGGGTTGGACACTTACCTGGGATAGTTTAGTCAGGGATGATCCTGCCTTGAAGAAGGGACTAGATTAGATGACTTTATGAAGTCCCTTCCAGTCCTACATTCTTATGATCCTATGAACTTTCCCCCTCACTACCTTTCCCTTCTCTTACTCACATAATCCCACAGCACTGAGGGAAGGGAAAGAGTGGGGATAGGGAAATGAATAATGGTTCTGCTTGAGCTCTGTGCATTGGCCAGTGTGCCCTGTACAGTTTCCATTAAGTTTTGCGGGTCTGAAAATGCTGACCCCCAGTTGTTGAGGTGACTAAGCAGTGATGTTGTCCAGGTCCAGATTAACATGTGACTGCTGGCAAGCAATGACTTTTGCTAGCACTTTCTCCATCCTTAGGTCAGCATCATTGCTTATGATTTTAAGCATTTGCAAAAAAAAAGCACTAGTTTGGTGGGTTTTTTGTGGACAGTTGGTTGTATTCCCACAGTCATGGGCACATTTAGCTTTGGGTTAGGGAGGAGGAAATGGATGGTGGAGGTGTTGGGATTGTTATTGTCCATCTGCCTAGAAGCTGGAGTGGAGGTAGAAGGGGTAGGTCTGTTTCCATGGCAGTGGAGACTAAGACCAGGGAAAAGGGGGTGGACACAGCCTTATATGGTGACAGGTGGGAGATTTCTTCAGTTTTCATATATCTCATTGTTTTTCATGAATTAAGGACTGCCTGAGCACTGACCACACTGGGAGTGACCAAATGAGGGAGGGTGGAGGGGACCTAGTGATGCTGTCAACATGTTGGTGTGCTGCTACTCACCAGCTGATTTGATGTTGATACCTAGGTGTGCAGGCATTCTCTCCAGGAAGCTGAGGACAGTTGAGTGGGATAGTCCAGGATCTTGATGTTTGTGGTATTTGAGCTGCTTTGCCTCAGTTGCTGTCAAATTTCCTGTCCAACAGTTACGGACAGGACAATGGACAGCGTAAACGCCTTCTGTCTCTACTCCTCAGCCCTGGTCAAGGTAGGGTCAGAGATTTGTTGTGCTCCTCACATTATGTCTCATAGGAATTGTCAGATAGCTCTGGGTTGACCCTGGAGGCATCGATGAAGCAGGGCTCAGTTGAGTCATCACCAGCCAGTAACCATGGCAGTTCTGCATAATAGGGCAAGTCACCCCTTGTGCCTTCAAGACATGATTGGTATCATGGGCTATCTTGTATCATGCCACAAATACTTGGCTTGAATCAGCACTTGTGCCAGTCACAGTAACACCCTCAAGCTCTGATGCTCTCTGCTCATAGCTTGGTTGCAGTGGCTTTTTCTTCAGGAGAACTGCGTGATTGCTAGAGTTAGGCGGTCCATGACCTCCACATGCCTTTAGTTCATGAAGAGTTGTGCAGATGTGGCAGAAAATTCTGGTGTCAGCACATGATGCCTGTTCCTTCCTTTCTGAGAGCACTTAAAGACACTTGGATTGTTACAAATGTTACTACTATACATGTTCCAAAACTAGACAAAACTATGTATTTCTTGGCAAAAGTAAGTTTGTTTTTTTTAGTAATAATTGGTATTTTCAGTCCCCCCAATCCTTTTAATCACAATATAGCCTTAAGAATTCTAATACAATTAATATAGCAAGCAGAGGTATGACATAATGAAATTCAACACATGGGCCAGTTATTTACACATTAGAACTTATTTCTAGCTGTTCATTAATTTGTAATACTAGAAATTTTTGTCCTTGATAGCACTCTTTTCAAGGCATCCTTCACTTCCTTGTTCCTCAGGCTGTAGATCATGGGGTTCAGCATGGGGGTCACCACTGTGTAGAACACTGAGGCCCATCTGTCTTCCGGGTGCCTGTCATTTGTTCTGGGTTTCACATGAATAAAGAGGCAAGTGCCATAGAAAATGCTAACCACTGTCAGGTGGGAGGTGCAGGTGTTGAAGGCTTTGCGTTTGCCCTCAGTGGAGTGCATTCTCAGGATGGCAGAGAGGATAAAAATGTAGGAGGTGAGGACAATAAAGCTGCTGCACATACCAAACCCAATAGCCACAGTTAGTAGGACAATATGACTTATCGTGGCATCAGAAGTGGAGAGTGATAACAGGGGGGAGACGTCACAGAAGAAGAGGTTAATGACATTGGGGCCACAGAAGGTTAATTGTAACATGCCTGTTGCTTGTGCCATTCCATTTAACCACCCAGCTATGAGTGACCCAATTACCAGCTGAGCACAGAGTCTTGGGGACATGGTGACAGTATACATTAGTGGGGCACAGATAGCCACATAACGGTCATATGCCATTGTTGCTAGGAGGAAACACTCTGCTACCCCAAAGAAACATAAAAGGAAAACCTGAGCCACACACCCAGAGTAAGAAATGGCTTTCTTATCTGCTAACAGGTCAGCCAGCATGTTCGGGGTAACAACTGTGGAAAAACAGAAATCTACAACAGCCAAATTACCAAGGAAATAATACATGGGGATTTTAAGCCGAGTGTCAGTTCTGATCAAAAAGATCATGCCAAGGTTTCCCACTAGGGTGATCACATAGATTAGGAGGAACAGCACAAAGAGGGTGACTTGAAACCCCGGATGTTCTCTGAATCCTGTGAAGAGGAATTCAGTCACCTGGGTACAGTTTCCTCCATCCATTTTCAGGGAGGGCTGCCTGTGCATGCAGAATACAGATTAAAAGAGTGAATTAGCCTTAATCTGTTTATTCCAATCAGTTTCCAAAATAATTGAGTAGTGTTATAGTGTTATGGACTTTCCAAAGATGGAAGACTCATTTTACAGTGCTCTGTCTCGTCTGTTGGTGTCATTGATACTGTTCGGATGCAGAGATACAAGATTTCCCTAAGAAATTCAGCGATCATTCAGAATCTTACTTTGCCAGAGGAGAAGAGAATAATGCAGAAAAGAAACATTGGGTATTCCCTTCTGCAGGCTAGTGCTGTTCTGTGTGTGAAACATTCTCCGCATTTGGCTTGACCTGCAACCTTCATCTTTTAAATTTGTAAGAGAACCCTTCATCTCACCTTATCCCCATTTACTAAATATATTCAGAAAGCCAAGACAAAATAATTCTCATTCTGGAAATTTTCTCACTTAATTCATTCCATCATTAAGTCTGAAAATTTCAGGTATTATAAGTGCTTAAAAGTTAGTTAACCACAATGCAATAAACAAGGTATATCACCATTTAGTTAATTGTAAATCTAGAGAGATTGCTGTGATTGTTTATCTATGGTCAGTTTTTCCTAGGACACATTTTTATAGTTAACTACATGAAACATCTGATCAGAAAAAAATATCATCTTATGCTTAGGCAGAGAAGGTTCTTTGGATAAATGTGATATCTTTTATTCGACCAACAAAATAGTTGGAAAAATTGTTTCTTACAAGCTTACAAGTACAAACACCCTTGTACCTGAAAACTTGCAAAGAACAATTTTTCCAACCACAGCAAAAGCTTTGTTATCTGGCATGAATGGGGACTGGGGGCAGGAGCTTTAGGCAGGGTGGGGCAGAAGGTGGTGATGGCTGCACAATGAGTGATGGCAGCACAAGGTGGTGAGTGGTGGCATCCACCACCACATACAAACCCCTTTCCCCACCAATCTCACCGCCCGGCTGGAAATTCTGGTTAATAGAAATGCTGGTTACTAAAATGTGGGTTAACACAGGTTTTACTGTATTGCTTTAGTTGGTCTAATAAAAGATATCACATTAACCAAAAAAACTTTGTCTGTGTTTGTCCTTAGATCAACATAGTTGCAACCAACATCATCTGCTTAGCCTTTTTTCAGGGTGTTCTCAGTGAATGTCCCTCCCCGCTGCCTGGTTGCCCAAGAGAGTATTAACTCTTCCACTGACCTGGAATAATCTAGGATGAGATAAGAGATAATTCTGCGTTGGAGTGGCATAACTTTGAGATGCATACCAAATGCTTTTAGCTACTTTAAGAGTGGATGTAGACATGTGGGGAGGTTGCTCTGATGTGCTGTAATTAGAGTGCATCAGAGCAGACGTGATTAATTGAGTCTTCTGGAGTGTGCTAATTAGTGCACCTCCAACAGCCTCTGCATCTCATGTATCAGCACCCCTGCACTTCAAAATAGCAGCAGGGCTGCTTTAACTAAAGATTGTTAGATAAGCTCTAGTTCAAGTGCTCCTGCTGCCATTTTGAAGCTCAGGGATGTGGATACATGAGACACTGTGGGTGCTTTAATTAGAGAGACTCTTGGAGTTGTTCTAACTAAAGTGCCTCCCTCGCCACCACCACATCTCCATGTGTAAAAAGGCCCCAAGGTGTTAATATGTGGACAATCCAGGGGTTAAAAGCTCTAGGAGCTGCCCAAAATTAACACGTAACAAGGCCCTGAGTCTCTTCACGTGACAGTCAGAGACATGCACTTGTAAATACCCCTTGGTTATCTTTAAGCCAGCCCCTTTGGGCACCCACAGCAGGAAACTGTGGCAGTACTAGAAGCATCCTAGATTGTTCAAGGTCAGTGACAAAGTTAGGACTCTCTTGGGCATCCAGACGGTGCTGATGGGCTTTTACCGGGTAGATCCAGAAGAAAGACTAAGCAGAAAATATTTTTTTCTTATCAGATATTTCACACAGTCAATTACAAAAATGTACCTAGGAAAGACTAACCTTAGAAAAAAAACCATTCATTTGTGTTATTTACACATGCGTGTCTCTGATTGTCATACAAAGAGACTCAGGGCCTTGTTATAGGTTAATTTTGAGCAGCTCTGCAAAAGCCTGGGGCTGGGATGGATTTCTAGGGCTAGGTCCTGGGCAGGTCCCTTGAGGACGATCAAATCAAAGCAGAGTTGTAAGATCATCTCCTGAGCCCCTCCTGAGCCTCATCCAGTGGCTGCAGGTGGTGAGCATGTGTTCTGATGAGCTGGGCTGCAAACAGCCTGGGATGGCTATATCCCATAGGGGCTGCACTGGGATCGGTCCCTTTGGAGCTCCCAACCAGTTGCCCGTGCTACCCCTGACAAGTCCTGTTCTTCAGGTCTATGCGATGCTCAATGCCTTGAGGTGAGTGCCCTGCATTCTGCCCCAGTGCTGCAGGGGAGAGGCTGAGCCCCCACAGGTCACTGCAGTGAATGCTACTTTCTGAGCACAATCTGGTGACCCAAGGGTCTTCACTAGGGCTCAGCTCTTGCCTGCCTCACTCCCTGCAGCTCTGTAGCTCCTTCCTGCAGGCACGGCTTGCACAGCACATTGGGATCCATGCCTCTCCTTGCAGTCTTTGTGTGGTTGGTGGTGGGGTGTGAGAGTATGTGGTTGGTAAGTGTCTGCATGTGGGTGTGTGTGTGGCTAGTAAGTGGGTGTGGGTGTGTTGCCCCCTGAGCCAGGTTTCCTTACCCTGTCCCATTTTCTCTTTAAAAGAATATGGTTATACTACCTAAGGGGGAACTGAAGAAGCTCAGTAAATTAGTAGGAAGGAGTATAAGATTCTAGTGTGGCATCTTTGTCAGGGCAGGACCAAATTTCCCAGCCAGCAACTTCCTTTTATATTATATTTGGGTTTAGAGTGAATATTCCCTCCCTCCCTTTGTCCCTTTTTTTTATGTCTTTGTGTTCTCTTTTTCTCTCACTCCTACTCTCTCTTTCTTAGCAAGTCTGCATTCTAATCCTAATAAGTAAATATTTTAACATTAGAAGAATTTCCCATTTCAGATTAATTATCCTAGGCCCCTTCTTATAAATTATCCCTTGCAGCTTGTCCTGTGAGAAATTCTGTGCAGCTGACCTTGTCTCAGAGGCACCTCCTTCTGAGGTGAGTAGATACAGAGCAGCTCCAGGTCTGAGATGCACAATGGAAGCTGGTCATGAGCCACCTCTTCCTTCTTTCTCTAATATTTGCTCTGAGCTTACTCCTGGAGCCTTGGGACTTCCCTGGATTCTCATAACCAGGGAATTGGGACTCAAGTCCACACAGAGTAAGTGTGCAGAAAGCAATCCATTAACATATCTCCAAGCCCTTTGTATTAGAAATTAATTGTACACAGAAATCCTGATTCTACTTCTAATGAGCCCACCTGTGTTTGATCATAGATTCAAAAATTCATACATGCCAGGTTCAGAAGGGACCTCAACAGATCATCAAGTCCGACCCCCTGCTCTGGGCAGGAAAGAGTGCTGGGCTCAGATAACCCCAGCCAGATGCCTATCCAGCCTCCTCTTAAAGACCCCTAGGGTAGGGGAGAGCACCACCTCCCTTGGGAGCCCGTTCCAAATTCTTGTCACCCTTGCCATGAAGTTCTTCCTGACATCCAGCCTAAATCTGCTCTCTGTCAGTTTGTGGCCATTGTTCCTTTTTACCCCAAGAGGTGCCCTGGTGAACAGAGCATCTCCGATTTCTTGCTCCCCCCCCCCCCCGGCCCCCAGTGAATTTGTAGGCAGCCACAAGATCGCCTCTCAGCCTTTTCTTGCGGAGGCTGAAGAGATCCAGGTCACTTAGTCTCTCCTTATAGGGCTTGGCTTGTAAACCCTTAACCATACAAGTGGCCCTCCTCTGGACCCTCTCGATGTTATCCACATCCTTATTAAAGTATGGTGCCCCAAACTGGATACAGTACTCCAACTTCAGTCTGACCAGTACCGCATAGAGGGGAAGTATCACCTCCTTGAATCTATTTGTCATGCATCTGCTAATGTATGATAAAGTGTGGTTAGCTTTGCTGATGATTTCGTCACACTGATCACTCATGTTCATCTTGGAGTCCACTGTGACTCCAAGATCCCTTTCCACTTCTGAGCTGCTGAGAGGGTCGTTCCCCAGCCAGTAGGTGTGCTGGATATTTTTACACCCTGGGTGCAGCACTCTGCATTTGTCCTTGTTGAACTGCATTCTGTTGTGTACTGCTCACTTTGCCAACCTGACCAGGTCCGCCTGCAATTGTTCCCTACCCTCCGTTGTGTTCATCCCACAATTTAGTATCATCCACAGACTTGGACAGAGTACACTTCACATCCACATCGAAGTTATTGATAAAGACATTGAAGAGTACAGGTCCATGGACTGAGCCCTGCAGGACCCCACTACCCACATCCCTCCAGGTCAATACCAGCCTGCCCACCACCACTCTCTGGGTGTGACCCCCCAAGCCAATTTGCCACCCACCAGACTGTGTAATCATCTAAGTCACAGACTCTTAATTTATTTATGAGAATGGGGTGAGATACCATATTGAAGGCCTTCCTAAAATGCAAGTAAATGATATCCATCTCTACTTCTGTGTCTAAGCATTTTGTAACCTGGTCATAAAAAGAAACCAGATTAGTCAGGCATGATCTACCTGCTATGAATCCATGCTGGTTTCCCTGCTACATTATTTTTCCTGCTGGACTCAAACAAATATGATCCTTAATATTTTTTTAAATGCTTTTCCAAGGATAGGGGTGAGACTAACTGGCCTATAAGTACTCAGGTCCTTTTTCCTCCTCTTCTTGAAAACAGGTACCACACTGGCCCTTTTCCAGTCCTCTGGGACCTGACCTGAGTAGCATGAGCACTCAAACAGCTGTGTCAGTAGTTCTGCTGTGACATTGGCCAATTCCTTCAGTACCCTCAGATTCAGCTCAGCCAGGCCTGCTGACTTAAACACATCCAGTCCATCCAAGTGACTCTGCAGTAAGTCAGCATTGACAGCTGGTGTCCCTCTGATGCACATCTAAGAACCCGTTAGGAGGCTTGTCTTGACCCTTGTTCAGGAACACTGAGGCAAAAAAGTCACTGAAGAGCTCAGCCTTGTCCCCCCTGTCTGTCACTAATTGCTCCTTCTTGTTCAGTACGAGTCCTATGCTTCCCTGCACCTTCATTTTACTCCCTATGTACCTAAAAAAAGGCTTTTTTGTTGTCTTTAATTTCTGTTGCCAGCCTCAGCTCTGTAGTTGCTTTGACATTTCTAACTGCCTCCCTGCAAGCACAGGACAACTAGGTGTAGCTTCCTCCTGCTTCCACTGTCCTCCTGCTTCTTCCTTTGTAGCTTCTTCCTGCTTCCACTGTGTATATGCCTCTTTTTTGCCCTTAGGCTTCCCTGGATTTCCATTTAGCCAAGGAAGTTTTTTTGGCCCCTTTCTCCCCTTTCCCTTGCAATGGGATCGTCTCCCTCTGCGCCAAAAGGATCACTTCCTTTAGGAATGACCACCCTTTCTGGATTCTGCAGCTCCCCTATCAGGTCATCCCCCATAGCCAACACCAAGTCCAGTAAGGTATTCCCCCTAGTGGAATCGTATCCTCCTGTATTAGGTGAAGGTCCTGTACACAGGTTAAGAACCTACAGGAATGGTTGGATTTAGCTGACTGCTTCTCCCAGCAGATGTCAGGGTAGTTTAGGTCCCCCATGACAATCACATCCCCAGACTGTACGGCCTCTGAGAGTTGCTTCAAGAATTCCAAGTCTAGCTCTTCCTCTTGACGTGATAGTCTGTAGGAGACTCCCACTACCAAGTCTATTTTTCCTCAACCTCAGTGTATCCTAACCCACAATACCTCAACTTTCTCCTCTTCTGATCCCATTTTGATTAGGGTAGATGTATAACTTACCATAGAGAGCACCCCCCACCACTTCCTCCCTACTCTGTCCCATCTGTACAACCTATAGCCCTCAATGCGTACTGCCCAGTCATGCCCACCATTTCCATTAGCTCCACTAGCTCAAAGTTATTGTTTGCAAGCAGGAGTGTGAGTTCTTCTTGCTTGTTTCCCAAGCTCCTAGCATTACTATAGAGGCTCTTGAGGTCTCTGAATGGTGCCTTTGGTGGCACCCTGTTCTGATGCCCAATGGGCCCTTTGGTACTTACCTGGGATGTACTGTTGCATGTTTTATAGATTGTGGATCCTAGATTCTCTGCATCTCCTGCCTCCCTGTCCCCTGCTGAATCTAGTTTAAAGCTCAGTGTAGATCAGCCAACTTGTAAGAAAAGACACCCTTACCTTTTATGGAGAGATGGAGCCCATTATGCCCCAGGATGTGCAAATTGTGCAAAATGTGAGGATACCCTCAGATGTGCAAACTGTGGTCCAGGAAGCCAAAACCTGCACGAAGGACCAACTCCGGAGCCACGGATTGACCTCTCTGACACAGGTGATGTGTTGCCTACTGTGACTGCTGACCAAGAGGATTGACAAGAAAACTACCCGTGCACCCATTTTCCTAAGCCTGGCTCCCCGAGCCCTGTAGTCACTCATGTTATGGTCCAGGCTGCTCCTGGCTGCATCATTTGTGCCCGCATGGATGAGGACCATGGGATAATAATCAGAGGGCTGGATGAGGTCAGGAATCCTCACTGTGATGTCCCTGATCCCTAGGCTTCAGGCAGGCAGCAAATCTGTCATGCTATGGGATCCAGGTGACATATGGTTCCCTCCATTCCTCTCAGCAGGGAGTCATTCATTACGATGATGCGGTGTCTCTTCTTCCAGTTACCTGGCTGGACCTCAGCTTGCTTGGTGATGGCTGTGGAATCCTCCAGTGCACTTTCCTCCAGTGCACACTCCTCCAGTACAGCCAGGGCCTCATATTTGTTTCCCAACTGCACTGGGGGAGCTGTCTCTGTGGCAAGAGGTCTGGCCCTGGAGGTGACCATCCTCCATCCATCCTCATCTGCTTCAGGGCATTTCCTCACTGTGCGGTTTCATTGTGTTTCCCCATCAACCCCAAATGAATTGTTCTCAGTTTGGACTTCAGCCCTGCATTTCATAGATATGATAGCACTGGAGCACATTTTCTAACAGAAAATGCACCACTTACATATTCATGATATTTGAGCATTTTCTCTATGTTGACATTGACCAATGGCAATATGCTGGGTGGGTCACATTCCCTTCCTACCTCAGTTTCTTCAGTTGTAAAATTAAGTACATGCACATACAGCTGTCCATGAAGGCTCTAAGATGTGTAAAATCAGCATGCCAAAAATTGCTGCTGTTGTCCATGTCTTCAGTGGACTTTGTGACCATCACTTCAAGATAGAGGGAAGAAAAATAAGGGGCAAATAAAGCTGATTGTAAAGTTGATTTGAAAAATCAATCTGAGCTGTGTGCGTGTGTCTATTCATACGCACACGCATATACACACACCTCGATCATTGACAGATGTCCACATGGCACCAGTCTGCCTACGGTTAGTTCTGAAATAGTTAAGGAGCTCCTGGAGGAGCTGGATGGGTACAAGTCAGAGGCTGCTAGTGTGTGCCTGCAGGACAGGAAGAATGACTCAAATGCAAGCCTTGACCTGTGCCTTACTCACAGCCCTCCCCAAAACTATCTAAAGCCAGCTGGGCTGTGAGTAAGGCACAGGTCAAGGCTTGCATTTGAGTCATTCTTCCTGTCCTGCTTGGGTCAAACAAAATCTTGTTGTGGCACCAACTGGCCTTTCAACTCTGCACCACTTCAATGGAAGGCTTCCATTCCAAGAAAGGAGTGAAAGAAAGGTCCAGCAGATGTATATTGGGGAGAGGCACCAGACACCACCAGGAATGCACCTTCAGAGACACTGCCACTGTAGGCTGGTGCCCTCCAAATATGCCGCTTCTGCTAATATTGAAATCAAGACTGCACCCTCCTGCTGAACCAGCTGGACACCATGGTATAGGAGCAACTTATGGGCCTGGTGTGCCTAGGATGTCATGCATGAGTAATAAAGAGACCAAGAGGAATTTGCCTTCCAAGACAGGGTCCTTGCCTTAGAGGAGAGGTGCACTGCCCTAGTCAAAAGGATGCTGGAGGTACAGGAGAAGCAGGCTGCCATTGTGGCAGAGGCAGTGGAAGCCATGGAGCTGAACCACTTGGTGCTGAACAGTAGCCTGGCCCTGGAAGTCACCTTCATGCTGCCTGCCATCCAGCCCCCATCCCTGGCCCTGCCTTCCACTTGGTAGCTACCTGCTGCCCAGCCCAAGGCTTCAATCCTGCTTACCATCTGGCAGCACCCACCACCTAACTGCTAGCCCCAGCCCTGCCTCCAGCCCCACCTGTTGACTAGCAGCCCCCTGTGGTCCCACGTGAAGCTCCCCAGTGGGCTTTTGGAGTAGGTCCAGTGACACCAGCTGTGATCCTGGGCCCCTGTCCCCGCTTCTGACTTGGGTCCCCCAGCTGCTGGGCTGCCCACTTGGGCTGCCACTCACCACTCATTTGCCCACCATCTGGTTCGTGAATGGGAGATGACCCCAACTGGACTCAGCCCCATGAAAGGCGGGGGATCAGCCTGGACAGTGCCCACCCTCACTCCTGACCATTCCCCGGGCTCCTGGTCTAACCTCAATATTCCCATCCACAGAATTCTGAATCCTGTTTTCTGACCCTGTGGGACCTCCCTGGAGGTTACTGTGCAGTATAGCTCAGTTTTGGACAATGGAGAACCAAAAGAGTCTAAGGGAGAGGGAGAAGAATGCTTGCACTTAAGGATGCATATAAATCATCCCACAGGAGTTTGGGTACATGGTTTAGGTGCAAAAGAGAAAGGAAGTTCACACATCCCTTTCACTATAAATGTATCATATTACATTGCCATGGAGAAGAGATGCATGAGGGCTTATACAGACCCCTGTATTAGAGGGCATGACATTCATAGCAGTTGATTTGTAGGTCTCCCACTATATCTATCACTCTATTATCTGAATACCATATATGCATCAATAGATTTTAAACTCAACATTTATATCAGAAGGAGAAAATTTACAAATAAAATAACAAAAAATGCACACAGTGAGAAAAGGGTATCTTTTTTTAGTATTACCCATTTGACTTATACATCACAGTTCCAATTTCTAAACTGTCTTGATCACTCAGCTGCATTTGAAAATTTTACAAAGCAACTCCCCCAAATTCCATTAGAACAGTGATCTGTCCAAGTCCCAGTCTAGTATTTAGGCAAATCACCATCTTTCTTACACTTATTTATTTAAGAGATTTATATTCTGCCCTATCCAAAAGTGTCAATCTCTAAATTACTAAAATATATAAATAGTTGACCTTCTCCAGTATTGTTTAGTTTGTGAAACTTGCTGGGCTCAAGGCTCAAGGTACAAAACTGCAGCCATCACCAACTGAATATATACAACTGTGGTCACCAAAGGAAAAAAAATCTGCCTATGTGCTTCCTCAGGGCATTCTTCACCTCCTTGTTCCTCAGGCTGTAGATCAATGGGTTCAGCATGGGGATGACAATAGTGTAAAACACAGAGACCAGCTTGTCTTGCTCCACTGCATCCATCCCTCCAGGCTGGACATAGATGAAGGTCAGTGTCCCATAGTAGAGCACAACGGCTGCCAGGTGGGAGGCACAAGTGGAGAAGGTTTTGTGTCTGCCTGTGGATGATCTCATCTTTAGGATGGTTGCAACAATATAGGCATAAGAAATGAGCACAATCATTCCATTCCCTACCACCACAAAAGATGAGAAGACATAGAGTACCACTTGGGACATGTAGTTGTTTGAGCAAGAGAGATGCAGCAGCTGAGGAATGTCACAAAAGTAAGAGCTGATTTCATTAGGGCCACAGAATGAGAGTCTGAAGGTGCAGCTGGTATGGACAAGGGCATTTACCAAGGCCATGAGATAGGAGATAGCCACAAGCTGAACACAAAATCTCTTGGTCATGGCAACTGTATAGAGCAGAGGCTTGCAGATTGCCATGAAACGATCATACGCCATCACTGCCAAGATATAGCACTCAACCGTAGCATAGAGTGTAAAGAACAACATTTGGATGGCACAGGCTGGGTAAGAAATGGTTTTGCCTTTTGCAAGGAAATCGTACAGCATTCTGGGGGTAATGATGGAGCTATAGCAAATATCGATAAAGGATAGATTGTTGAGGAAGAAATACATGGGAGACTGAAGGGCTGGGTCAACATTAATCAGCACGATTATGCCAAGATTGCCCATCAGCGTGAGTAGATAAATCAACAAGAAGAGGATGAAGAGAGATATCTCCAGATCAGGGCGATCAGTGAATCCCAAGAGAATGAACTCAGACACCTGCGTTCTATTCTCTGCTCTCATCTTTCCAGCAGAGTTCATCTGTGAAGATAGGGAAGAAAGACGACATTTCAAGAAGAATTGATTGTCATAAATAGGTGCAATGTGAAAAAGATGACCTATATAAAAGGATATAGGTAGTTATATTTGGTCTAGATTCATATTATAGGAGTAATATTTTTTTGGATCTTACTAGTCAATAACAGTCTTTTGTTCAATATAGCTGTTCGAAGTGATTTATTTCAGGATTATCACTACTATGTTCAAATTTTGAGCAGAAAAGCATATCTGTTAACTAAAAATATTTTATTTAACCTTCTGTTCTGCAGAATATGAATCATCATTTAAAAATAAGTAGCATCTCTTAACCCCTTAGAAAATCTTTGCACTGTGAACCAAATATAACAAATGCTGAAAAGCAAAGCAAACCAAACCAAAACTTCCTTCTTGGTTGGTTAAAACCTTGAAACAAAACTCTAAAAGAATACTTTTCTAGGGGCCCAGCCCCTTCCTTAGCAACTGTCTGTTGTCTGGTTACAAAACTGTATGAACAGTACCTGACACCTTGGAAGGGAAAATGAAGATTGTGGGATTTTGAAAACCATCACTCTGTTTGCCTCCCACTGATGGGAATTTCATGCCAAAACACTATAAATGCACACTTGGTGAATAAAAGTGATGCCTATATAAGTTTTAAAGTGTTGCTGTGGCTTCAGACCAAATGCATAAACCCTTTAAATGTATTTTGCTATATTTATGAGTCATCACAGAAGATGTAAATTAATTTGGTATATGCATTTGGGGTTTTGTTTTACTTTGGATATCAGGACATCCTGGGGATTGACAAGAAATTTGTTTCATCCTCATGCCTCATGCCATGAAATGCACAAGGTTACATATGGAATTGGGCGCTCTGTTTATTTAAATCTACACTCTCATGATAAAATGTAGCAGTAGGACAATGGCATTTGGAATTTATTCCTATTCAGGTTGCTTAGGGATGTGTGTCAACCTATTCTGAGTTTTCCAATATGGTAAGGAGTGGTGGAAGGTTTTCTAATTTACTGGATACTTGATGGGAAGCATCTGAATTGTCAAGGTTCTGCCTGTTACATTGTTTATTACAACAGCACCAAGGTTATTCATTACTTATGTAAAGCATACAAGAAGGTTTATGCATGACTCAGGAGTATCATTTATTTGTAACCATTATTCCCAGCAAATAACTGTTTGCAAATCAATCTATATTATCTATCACACAGCACATTATGTAATTGAATCATGTCTTTTTTTTCCCATTATGATTTCTATTGCATATTTCTTCTATGTCTTGTGTGCACTACAAGGGGAACAGTTTCTAAGAAAAACATTTTTACCAGAATTATGAGCCAATGGTGTGCTCTTGTTTAAAAAAAAAAAGCCTAACAATATACAGGGTTGTATTAACAGGAGTGTCTTTTGCAAATCTAGAGAAGTAATTCTTCCACTGTATCTGGCACTAGAATTCCAGTCCCTGGAATAAAGGGTCCTGTTTTGGGCCTCAAATTTCAAGAAATATGGGGGAAGGTTAGAAAGAGTCCAGTGGAGAGGAACAAAAATGATTTTAGAAGCCTGGGAAGCCATACTTATGAGGAAAAACTGCACGAACTAGAGTTATTTAGTCTGAAGAAGAGAAGAGTGAGGAAGAACCTGATAACAGTCTTCAAATACATGAAAGGTGATTATAAAAAAGACTAGCCAATTGCCCATCAAGAATGACAGGGGGGAGGGAGAGGGGGCTGGGATGGAGTGCTGCCACCTGACGCCTCATGCTGCTGCTGTTCAGCTTCCTACAGGAAGGGAGTGGGTTGGGGGAGCCAAGGCCAGCACCACTGCTCAGCACTCAGCTCCCCCACCCTCTGTTTGGTCCTTGGTGCAGCTTCAGAATTAGGGCAGTGCTCTGAATAAAGAATTATGGACAGATAGACAGACAGACAGACTTAAGCTTTTATGATATTGGAATGGTAATAATCATTTCTCTGTTGCTCTAGGGAACAGGACTAGGAGCCATGGCCCTAACCTGTAGCAGAGGAAATGCATCTTGGTAATTTGGAGAACATTTCTATGAGAGTAGTCAAGCACTGGAACAGGTGACCTAGAGAAATTGTGGACTCCAGAGCAGGTTGCATGGACCCTTACCAGGGATGACTTAATTAGGGATGTTTCTGCCCTGAGCAGGGGTGGACTAAATGACCGCATGATGATCTGTGTAGTCCTGCTTTCTGATTACCTCTATGAGCCTGTGATTCCTGTGATTCCTAAGATCCCTATGTTCAGTCTCAGAATCTAAGTCTTACCTGCCAGAGAAGGGAGCCCTCTCCATGGCTATTACATCAATGGCTCCAGGGGCTCTAGCATATGCTGCTTACTCATGTATGCTCAGTATGCTTTGTAGGCTTGTAAATGATCTCCTTGGATACGGATAAACCTCCTGGGTGACTCAAAGAATCAATAATCCAGGAAGTCCCTTGGTGCATCTTCCTCTTAGTATTTTTATAAAGAATCCAGTGACAGTCATCAGTGTCTGAAGATGGGGCCATAGATATATTTTTTATTGACTCTCCTGAAGGAAGTGGGATTGCTTTGTAATTAAGGCATGAACCCTAGTACTCAGAAACCTAGAGGTATTGATTTTTCATTCTAACACAAGGGTCCTTCTCCATGAGTCATTTAGGGCCAAATCTTATTTTATCCTTTATGAACCAAAGAGCCACTTAGTTACTTACGTAAGTATACTTTTTAGTGTTTCTGAAGCATGCAGATTCTATTTCCAGGGAGCTCCACAATGGCTGTGCAGGCTCCAAGTCACTCAGGTACATGTATAACTACGTACAAGTTTCCAGAAGGTGGGGGAAAAACAAATCAAAACCCCAAAGTAGGAACAGGAGGGGTAAGAAAGGGCCTTTCCCGTTTTTAGACTAATAGTTTAATGCTTAGGGCACTTACTCAGGGAGTGGCAGCCTTAGGTCCTAGACCCCTCACTCATAGCGGATCTGAACCTGGATCCTTCACTTCCTAGCAAAGACCAATGGGAAATCGGTTAGGCATTTCCCAGAGAGCTTTCCAACCTTCTTCTTGATGCTGATCTCCTGGCCCAGGAGAGAGAGGGATGTGGAATCAGGACGAAAGCAAAGCAGCACTACAGCCTAGGAACTCCATCTCATTATTTGGCTCTGAAAAAGGGTGCTTTGTGTCTGCAGCCTTGTCAAGCTTCTTTCACTCTATAGTTGACTAAATAAAAATATATCACAGCCCCCCGCCCCCAACTCCGCCCATTTTGCCTCTCATTTCTCCAGGGATTTGGATTCCCTTAGCCTAAGGAGCAATGACTTTAGTCACATAATTGGCATTTCAGGCCATTTATGCGGATTTTGGATCCTCCTTGGGGAAGGTGCTTAACTCGTATGTCAGTCAGAAGAAAACAGAAGAGGGCCCAACTTGTAGTTGAAAAGCATGCTGGTTAGGGCATTTATTGAGGGAGCAGGAGACCTAAATTCTAGGCCCTCCTCATCTAGATGGGGGTTGTGTCCTTCCTCTCCTACTTCTCAGCAAGATTCTGTAATCATGAGGCCAGAGGAAAGGTATAGTCAAGGGTCCTGTAACAGAAGGCCATGACCCAAGTTACTTTAAGAGAGGAAGCAGCAAATCAGAGCCCTGTTTTTCTGGAGACATCTGGGCAAGAGGCAGCTGCTTTTGGAGTAAGCAGGCAGAGGAAGCACAGGGAGGGAGTATAGGGCTGTCTGTAACTACATGGCAGCTCCAGTCAAGGAGCAAGTCTTGCAACTCAGTTGAGCTTAGGGCATTTGGAAGGAGGCTGCTTGTTGAGTAGATGGACCACATCTGGGACTGGTCAAAAGGAAGCATGAGGCCATGATTTTCTGCACCTAGGAGGTTGCTGAAGTGCAGTTCATAGGCTCGTCTGTGGAGAGTGGTTTGTAAATTCAAACAAGCATTGAAACTCACTAACCTCATCACCAGAAGCGAATTGGATATGTTGGAAAGCACATTTTTCAACTGTCCTGACGGAAAATATATGGGAGACTACAACAAACAGCTATGCACCAGAATAAGTGCACAGCAAAATTCTATCAAAGACAAGAACACCCAACTACCTGTCTCCAATCTCTTAGCCCTGGCTGTCAAAGGGAATTTACAAACCACTTTTCACAGATGAGCCTATGAACTTCATTTCGTCAACCTCCTGAATACAGAAACTCATGGACTCAATATAGACATTGGAATTATGACACACTACAACCTACTGGACATCTGGCTCCCTAGGTACCTCTCTGCTTTTACCTGCTACATCCCCCTTCCCTGCCACTCCAGCTTGTCCCTCACCCTCTGACACCTCCATTTCCACTTTCACTGACTAGCTTTCTTGCCTACATTGCAAGCCAGCCTCTGACTTCTTTACTATTCCTTCCATCCAAGAAGAGAAGACGCACCAACTGCAGATGCTCCCTCAGCCAGATGAAGGGGTTTTCAACGCTAACGCATGTTAAGATATTTTTCTCCAACTATTCATTTGGTTTACTAAAAGACATCAGATTGACCCAAAGAACCTTATCTGTCTGGTGTGTGATTCCACAGCTCCATATCTTCCTTGCACTGTGGCCCATGTCTTGCAGATGGCATCCCAGGCAGCTAAGCTGAGTTTACCTGGAGCCTCACAACTCCAATGCAACCAGCAAGCCTTAGGCCTCTCAAAGATCTTAGGGGTCTGGGCTTTCCTTAGCCAGGAATGTACCCGTGTGTGGTTGCTGGAGGTTATAAGGTGCCCCACTCCAGCCTTTCACCAGGGAGGTCCTTGATCCTGGCATATCCTGGGGGCTGCCATGCTGCTGGCAGTCACACCTGGCCTCCCAACCCTGGCTGGGTACAGTTTTAGGTTAAATCCAGGATCTGGGGCCTCCTCCTTCCCCACAGTTCCATCTCATACCTCCCAGTTCATTCTGGCATGAGAGCTCAGCAGGAAAATAGTCCTCCCCTGCTGACTGGTGATGCAGTGACTGCTGCCTCCAGCTCTGAGAGCATAGCATTAAATGGTTCATAAACCAGAAGCCAAAAGAAAATAAATGTGGATGGAGTAAGGAAGGTGGCACTCACTCCATCTGCACCTGGAGCTTGGGGAACCCTAGCAGCAGGAGGTTCCCCTTGAGGAATACCACTTGCTCCACATCCCTGGTGAGATAGGCAGCCATCAAGGCCTGGGTGCTACCTGCCTGATGTTGGGGTCTGGTGCCTCTGGACCCCGCCATGGAAGCCATGCCTTTGGCCCATGTTGGCAGTGCCCATGGTGGAGGAGGAGACTGGCTGGTGGATGGCTGGAGCTGGGGCAGGTGGGGCAGCCATGGGGGGTGGGGGCTGTGGTATAGAGGGGAGGTCGAGAGCTTGTGCAGAGCCCCCCATGCAGCTTGGGGTAGTGGGGAAGCAGCAAAGATGGTCCTCCTGTCTGGCAGCCCCTGTTAAGTTAGGGCTTTTTTCTCCCAAGTGCCAAGAGCTGGGGCAGGTGGGGCAGCCATTGCCGGGCTGGGAGTGTGGGTGGGGGATGGGCCTGTGCAATTTGGAGATTCGGCAGCAGCTGAATTTCCAAAACAGATTTGTCTTAGTCAATTCGGGACAGTGATTCAAATCACTGAATCGAATCACGGTTCCCTGAATCAGCTGACTCTGAATCTGAAGTGAATACTAGCCACTTTGCACAGGCCTACTGGAGGACAGCTCAGTAAGCTGACAAAAAAACACAGCTGACAAAGCTCATTTCAAACAATGCTTTTATGTTCCTTCTCTGTCCCTCTGCCAGAGTACTGGGATTGGAAGGGACCTCAGGGAAGGATCGCAGTCACTGGCCAGCGACACAAATCAATATCAGAGCAGTTCTTCACCCCTCTTCCCCCTCCCTTTTCTTAGTTTCTATTTCCCTGCAGGCCAGGCTTTGAAACTCAAAACTCTTTGAAATTTGCAAAACAATTCGAGTGCCCTTGTTTCATTTCGAAGCTCTTTTGAAGCCTTGTGCTTTGTTTCAGTTTCAGTGATTTTAGCTTGAAATGCATCGAAACACCTTTACAATGAAATGTCCATCAACATTTTGCACACCCCTAACACAAATATGTTGATGGATATATGTGCTGGTTCCACAGAATTATGCTGGTGCGCTGAAACCGCTGTGGCAGTTCAAGGTTGTTCCCTGTGCAGTGTGACTTGGTTTTTGCTTTAGTAATGGGATGAGCTGGTACTTTGGAATACTCATGTTCTACTACCATTTAGGCAGGCCTTCGCTGACTATTCCTGATCACTTTGATCTCCTTTGGCTGCTTAAACTAAAAAAGTCATTCTTTTGTTCTCTGAGGAAATTATATTGTATCCAGCAATTATACTAGATACTGATTATGTAAAACACACAATCTTTTCCTCCTCTCTGTTTGAATCTGATTTCTTTGGAACATGCTGATTGAGTTACATTTAAACAATCTATGGGGGCATCACTTCTGTGGAAATTTTAATTTAGAAATCATCCAGGAAGTCTGTTTTGGTAAAATTATTTTTTTGTTCACTTATTTGTTTTCATATGACAGCCTATTGTATTACAAGAAGATAGTATAATAGTTGTTGGAATTTTGATAGCTGTTTATAATATTAACGCAAAACAGTCTAGACCAGGAAGTAAAAATGAAATATTTCAGCCTATCAAAACAAAACAGTTTCTGTCTTACTGAAGCAAAGGTTTCAATAAGGGGGAAACAAAATATCATTTTGATTTTTCTGTAACATAACTTTATAATTGCATTGCCTAGCATGTTTTCAAATTTGATTTTTTGCTCCCATTGGCAACCAAAATACAAATATGAAATTTCAGAATCTCTTACAGAACAAATGCTCTGGGTTGTTACAAGCCCCATTATCTCAACATCAGTTTGTGTGTCATATATCAATGTATGTGACTTCATATAGTTTTCCTTCTCCAAAAAAGGCTGCAGTTGAGGTAGAAAAATAAATGGTCTCTCTTCCACTACCCCATTCCATGTTGTAGCCAAGGAATTCCATGTCAGGAGATACCACTAAGCCTAAATGTGGTATACAGTGGTAAAGGTCTGCCTGAATCCCCTAAAAATTCTGGAAGTCATGAAACATCTGGGGACCGATGTGCTATGAGAGATGGAGTGCAGGGCTGCAGAAGATCATGCAGTTTAGGCATGCAGTGTTTTCACAAAGGCTTAGGGATGGAGGAACCATCTGGACTTAGGGCATTGAGTTCTTGTTGAGGATAATGGCTGTCAGCAATATGTCTGTAGGTAAGGTCTGAGGTACTTTGTCAAAGCTGTGTATGGACCATGGCTAGAATCAGCCTAGCCCTCTTACTTCAGGATCCTGGAAAGAGGTATGTAAATGCTTAATGTAAGGTCCATTAATTGTCCTACTGGAATCATAGGGGTTGCTCATATAACTAAAGTTGAGCAAGTGCAAGATTTCATTGGACTGAACTGTAGGTAATTCTAGAATATATATGCAATATATACAAGATAACAGGTCATAGCTGTCTATTGATAGAGCTGTGAAACAGCAGGAATGGCAGAGTGTAGCACAGTGGTTCAGCACCAATGATATATAGGCAACATGTGATATGTCCTCAAAATAGAGCTGCAGGAAATACAAAAGCACACTGAAACTAGTTATGTATGTATGGAAAGGCCTACAAAGCATAAGCTATGGGATAATTCTATTTAATACAATGAGCACACGAGGAAAATAAATAACAGCTGTGCTCCAAAATACTTATCCATAGAGAGAAGAAAAATAAATTACTTTATTTTATTTTATTTTAATTGGAGTCGTGGGACTCTTCACCAATACTAAAATAACCAATCACATATAACACATACATCTAATTTGTACACACAGCATTGACATAGTCCATGAGGAAATGAGTGCTTTTTAGCATAGGTAGGTTCCACAATACTAAGGCTTTTCAGAGTAAACATTTTCATCTTTATACACGAAAATTTTCACTTAGGTCTTAGAATAAGACTTAGAATAAGTCCTATGCACTGCCTATGTTCTTTCACGTTGGACTTAAGTGCTGCTTGGATCGCTATCAAGGCATTATGTATAATAAGGCTGCTTGAGAATTCTGCATTGATTTTTTTTTAACCAGCGGAAAATTGAGTTTTTGATTAAATGATTTTTTCTTTGCAGAAAGTGACTGCTTTCCTTAAAAAAAGTTATTTAAAAGAGAAAACCTGAGGTTACAGCATTTTAACCTGAACTTTTGTGCATTAGTTTTTCAAATGTAAATATTCCAATTAGATTAATTTTCAGCCAAAAAAATGTGTGTGGAATTTAGGGTGTTGTTTTTATTTGTATTATTCCATTCCATTGTTTTGTTTTGTTTTAATTAAAATCAATAAAATATTTCCTGGCAAGGGATAAATTGCATCTCACCCAGAGACTTGTCTCTGGGTGGTGTACAGTTCTTGTTCTCCCACAGAATCCTTCTGATGATGGAGCAAGGGAAAGATGCCTTGAAAAAGGAGCCAATGGCCTTAGAGAAAGCCTGAGCCATCAACATTTTCTTTCTCAACCTCACTGCAGATTTCTTTCCTTTGTTCTTTGATGCAAGCTACCAAGAACTGCAAAAAGAACAGGAGAAATAAAGCAGGAAACTGAGAAGATCCATGGGGTTAAGAGAGGTGAATGCTTCTGGCTTGGGTTTTGGGATGGTTAAAGTAGAAAGAAAGAATGATGGATTGCAAATAGATCAAGTGCTTAAACATCTTGAAAAAGGGAAATTCATTCAGTGCTTAGACTTGGTGTAAGCATATGTAAAGGGATGATATTGAGAAAGGGATTATTGAAGCTGATTCTCGGGAAGTTTCTGAAGAGAGCTTTGCAGACTTGTGAAACTGTTTCTCAAGGGCACCATTGAGGACTGCTGATTTCTGATTTTGGTGCATGTTTTAAAACTATACTAAGGATTTTTCATCCCTAGTTAGAGATATGTATTTGAAGTATTGACAGACCAGTGACAGTTCTGCTCTGATTATGTCTCCACAGGAAGCAGGAATGCTGAAGAAATGGCTGATGGAAATCTTACCACAGTGACTGAGTTCATTTTCCTAGGACTAACAGATTCTCCGGAGCTGCAGGTTCCTCTCTTTGTGATCTTCTTAGTGATCTACCTTATCACCCTCACAGGAAATCTTGGGATGGTTGTGTTGATCAAAACTGATCCCAGACTTCATACGCCCATGTATTTCTTCCTCAGCTATCTGTCTCTTACTGATTTCTGCTACTCCTCTGCCATTGCTCCCAAGATGCTAGTGGGTTTCTTATCACAAAGCAAAGTCATTTCTTTCAATAGCTGTGGAGCCCAATTTTTTTTCTTTAGCTCCTCTGTGGGTATAGAGTGCCTGCTGTTGGCCGTGATGGCATATGACCGATATGTGGCTGTCTGTAACCCATTGCTGTACACAGTCGTCATGTCCCAAAGAGTATGTCTCCAGCTGGTGGTTGGATCCTTTCTGGCTGGATTTGTAAACTCAACAATCCACACTATTTCAATATTTCAGTTGTCCTTCTGTGCCTCCAATGTTATAAACCATTTCTTTTGTGATGTCCCTCCTCTGCTGAAGCTCTCCTGTGCAGACACTTTTGTCAATGAGGTTGTGATTTTCACCTTTGCTAGCTTAATTGAAATAAGTTGCCTCATTGACATTCTCATCTCCTATGTTTACATTGTCTCTGCCATCCTGAGGACCCGCTCCGCCAAAGCCAGGTACAAAACCTTCTCCACTTGTGGCTCCCACCTCACAGCTGTCATTGTGTTCTTTGGGACAACTCTCTTTATATATCTGCAGCCCAGCTCCAACCACCACATGGATCAGGACAAAGTAGTCTCTGTATTCTACACAGTAGTGATTCCCATGCTGAACCCTCTGATCTATAGCCTGAGGAACAAGGAGGTGAAAGACTCCCTAAGAAGAAGGTTTGGCAGAAAAATATTTAGTTAATGAAATAATTTGAAACATTATTTTTAAGATCTGGCACCCTGGGGCTGAAGCAAGTCAGTAGCGCTGAACTGGCAGAGGAGAATAGGAGGCTAATTTATGTAATGTATGCATGAATTAAACATGTAATTAAATAAAACAGCTACATAATATTTACATGGAGAAAGAAGGATTGATAAATAATGTTAGGGAAAAACCTATTTCTTGCATTGGATATCTTAAGGTTGTAGTGTGTGGGATTGTGTGGGTGGATTTTTGGTGTGTAGTTGCTTGTGAATGAATGAGATCAGAGCTGATCACCCAGGAGGCCCTTCTAGCCCAGTTCAAAAATATCTTGTGCTTCAGAGCTCAACATTGGCCTTCTTCCAATCTTCGGGCACTTCACCAGAGCACCAGAAGTTCTCAAAGATCTGTCCCAGGAGCTGGGATATGATGCTAGTCAGCTCCTTGAGTGCCCTGGGGTGTAGATTGTCAGGGCCAGCTGACATGAAGGTGTCCAGCTGCACAAGGTGTTCCTTCAGGAGGTCAGCATTGATGGAGGGCAGGGTGTCTCCCTCACCTAGGCTTCCCTGTCCTGTAATGGGCAGGGACGCCCCATGGGACTGATGAAAGACTGACACAAAGTACCCATTTAATAGGCTGGCTTTTTCCTGGGCGTCAGTTGTCAGTTGTCCCCTCTGGTTTAGTAGGGGTCCAATATTGCCCTTGCTTTTTCTCTGGCTCTCCACATACCTAAAAAAGGACTTTTTATTGTACTTGATACTTGTGGCTAGCTGGAGTTCTGTCACAGCCTTGGCTTTCCTGGTTTGCTCCCTGCAGGTCCGGACCAGCGCGGAATATTTCTCCTTGGAGGTGGATCCCATCCTCCATCCTTTGTAGGCCTTTCTTTTTAACCGCAGGAGGTCTGCTAGTTCCCTGGAGAGTCGAGCGGGCTGCTATGCCCTTTTGCTGCCTTTCTCCTGAGATGGAATGGCATTAGCTTGTGCATCTAGGATTGCTCCCTTGAGGAGCAACCACTCTTCCTCACTATTCCTGAACTCCCCTCCCCTTGGGGTTGTGGTCCC
Organism: Caiman crocodilus; assembly: GCA_030014935.1. NCBI lineage: Eukaryota > Metazoa > Chordata > Crocodylia > Alligatoridae > Caiman > Caiman crocodilus. The sequence goes on along the minus strand of JAGPOW010002698.1, from coordinate 2,265,303 downwards.
TTAGGGCCTCACCAACAAGCCTCCTGAGCTTGTCAAAGTCAGCTTTCCTGAAGTCAAGGACTTCTATATTGCTGATTGACTTGCCAGCTTTATGGCAGATGGTGAAGGTGATCATCTCATGGTCGCTGTCACTCAGCTTTTCATTGATCGTTAGGTCACTGATTAGGTTGTCCCCAGTTGCCAGTACCAGGTTGAGTAGCGCTTTACCTCTCGTTGGCCTGTAGACCCCCTATGTCAGATAGAGGTCATCCATGCACAAGAGGAAGCTTCACAACCACTGGGATTTAGCTGAGTATTCTTCCCATGAGATGTCTGGGTAGTTGAAGTCTCCCATGACAATCATGGACCTGGAGCATGTGGCCTCAGCCAATTCCCTGGCAAACTCCTGGTCAAGCTCTTGATTTTGGGTGGGAGGTCTGTAGTATACTCCCACCATTGTGTTCCTTGTACCATGCTCTCCACAGATTTTAACACAGAGGGTCTCCAGCCATCCACCCTAGTTGCCCATATCAGCTTGCAAGGATGCATAGCTCTCCTTGACATAGAGAGCTATGCCCCCACCCATTTTGTCTACTCAATCTCTCCCGTACAGGGTATAGCCATCTATACCCATGGTCCAGTCATGTGTGGAATCCCACCAGGTCTCTGTTATCCCTATGACATCATAATTATTTGCATTAAGCAGGAGGACAAGTTCCTCCTGTTTTTTCCCCACGTTCCTGGCATTCGTGTACAGGCAGGGAAGTGTCCCTTTGGAGGCCCTTGCCTTGCCCACAGATTGTCCCAGGGTTGTGCCTGTATTTCTTGAATGCAAAAGGAAAGTTCATTCACTTGCAAATTGTTTCAATCTAGGCAGGTTAAACTAACCTGCAAAAATTCAATCAATTCAGGCTCCAGCTTTTTTAATGTCTGATCCTAGTTTGGAAGATTATGGGCAGAATCCTATTTCATTTCATGCACCCAAGTAATAATTACTAGGTCTGTGCAAAGCTTCAGTCCTTGATTCTATTCCGTGCAGATTCAGCCCTATTTGGTGGCTGAATCTCCAAATCTGAATCGAATCAGAAGACCCTTTAATATCTTCACATTTAATTGGAACCCTCTGAATTGATTTGGAGAGATTTGGAAAGATTTGGAGATTCAGACGTAGAGACAGCTTTAAATATTTTTTTCTACATATCTCTAGGTAGCAAGGGCTCATGAATGCTGTGATACTGGGGTGCATGGAGTATCCCACAGAAGCACAGGGAACTCCCCAGATCACTTGGCAGCAGACCTGGAAGTGGACCAGAAGCACTCCCAGTCCACTTCCAGGTTTGCTGCCGAGCATGTGGAGGCACTCCCTGCACTTCTGACGGCCACTCCATGTGCGCTGGCATCACAGCGATCACAAGCCACACCTGCTACCTCAAGTTATGTAGAAAAATCTTTTAAAGATGTGTCTGAGTCCGAATTGCTGATTATCCAAATCAGCATCAAATCTTCATGTTCAGATTCAGCTGAATCAAATCAGGGACAGTGATCTGAATCAACTAATCAAATCACTATCCCCAATTCAGGCTGAATCTGAATCTGAATCTGAATCAAATAGGGCCCTCTTCACACACCCCTAATGATTACATGGCTGCATAGCTGCTACAACTTCTGTCATTTACACATACAGGCAGTCCTTGGACTTACAACACAATTGGTTCCTGAAAGCCATGTCTTAAGTTGAAACGTAACTCACAACAGATTTTCCCATAGGAAACAATGTTATAAATGAGGTATTTCTTCTTGAACTAAGGCCTGATACCCTATTTTCACCAAAAATAACCCAGAGTTTGGTACTCAATCATTTATAAATGAGTAATATAGCTACATTAATGTATTTATATTGTAAGTAGCAATCATATTGATTTGGAAGGACTTCTTTGAGGTTTCATAGTCCCATAGTCATTAGGGTTGGAAGGGACCTGAGCAGATCATCAAGTCCGAACCCCTGCCATGGGCAGGAAAGAATTCTGGGGTCAAACGACCCTGGCAAGGTGTCTATCTAGCCTCCTTTTGAAGACCTCCAGGGTAGGAGTGAGCACCACTTCCCTTGGAAGTTGTTTCCAGATCCTAGTTGCCCTGACTGTGAAGTAGTGCCTCCTGATATCTAGCTTGAATCTACTCTCTGTCAACTTATGGCCGCTATTCCTTGTTACTTTCGGTAGTGCTTGGGGGAACAGGGACACTCCCATTGCATGCTGGTCTCCCTTGGCCAGTTTATGGATGGCCACCAGATCCCCTCTCAGCCTTCTCTTGTGGAGGCTGAACAGGTTCAGATCTCATAGCCTCTCTTCATAGGGCCTGCCCTTCTGCCTCCTGATCACATGAGTGGCCCTCCTCTGGACCCTCTCAATGTTGTCCACATCCCTCCTGAACTGTGGTGCCCAGAACTGGACACAGTACTCCAACTGCAGTCTGACCAATGTCATACAGAAGGGGAAGATCACCTCCTTGGACCTTCTCGTGATGCATTTGTGGATGCATGACACAGTGCAGTTAGCCTTCCTAACTGTGTCCCCACATTGGTGGCCCATGTTCATCTTGGAGTCTATAATGACTCCAAAATCCTTTTCTGCCTCTGTGCTGATGAGAGGGGAGTTCCCTAGCCTGTAGGTATGCTGCTGGTTCTTTCTCCCTAGGTGCAGTACCCTGTACTTGTCAGTATTAGATCTCATCTTATTCTCATCCACCTACGCCTGTAACCTGTCCAGATCCAATTGCAGCCTATCTCTCCCTTCTAGCATGCCCACTTCTCCCCACAACTTAGTGTCATCTGTGATTTTGAAAAAAGTGCTTTTCACCCCCTTGTCCAAGTTGCTGATGAAGATGTTGAGTAGTGTGGGCCCAAAGACTGAACCTTGGGGGACCCCAATGACCCATCCACCACCACTGTCTGGGTGTGGCCCTCCAGCCAATTGCTGACCCATCGGACTATGTAGGCATTGACACCACAGTCTCCTAATTTTTGAATGAGAATGGGGTCAGAGACCGTGTCAAAGGCCTTCCTAAAGTTCAGAAAGCCTATGTCCACCACGACACCTGAGCCCAAGGATTTTGTGACCTAGTCATAGAAGGCCACCAGGTTAGTCTGACAGGACCATTCAGAGATGGAGATAGGACTAGCTTCCCGGATTAAGGACAACAAGAAGTCCTTCTTCAAATACGTAGGGGGTAAAAAGAGGGTCCCGGGTAATGT
>JAGPOW010002698.1:2246279-2260424 GCA_030014935.1 Caiman crocodilus | reverse complement strand
AGACCTACTCTATCCCAGTGCTGTTCAGCTCTGAGCGTCTGGGGGTAGCCAGAAGCTGAGGACTGCCAGGACTTGGGGAATTCATGTCCTATGTGCCCCCCTGCTGTTGGGGCTGCCTAGGAGCAAATTTGGAGAGGGACCTGTAGTGAGTGTGACATGAACTCTCTCCCCTCTCGCACTCACTACAGGTTCCTGTGACAGCACCCCAATGAACCTGCCCCCCTAGACACCCTTGCCAGAGTGACTGCCCCACTCTGGAAATCCTTGCCATCCTGAACCCCTGCCAGCCTGAGATTGTTCCCCACCCCAGAGACCCCTGCCAGGCTGAGACTGTCTCCAGGCAGGAGACTGGCCCCCTGCTGGTATGGTGAATCAGGAGAAAACACATCCTTCCCCATAAGCATACTTCAACCTACCTAGCCCTCGACCTACCTAGCACCTACCTAACACCTAGGGGTGCTAATTTCAAAGTGCTCAGAACCACTGACCTCACAATGGTATGTGCACCAGCAGAATATTTTGGTCTTGTAGGGTCCAGAAGTTGTTGCACCAAAAAGCTCAAAATTGTATTTAAAAACGCTCTGAGACTCATAACAGGCTGCACAAATTACACCCACCCAGACATATTTCCTGTACTCTCAGGCATTAGACCAAGTGGTATGAAAAGACAGACCCTAACAACATTAGTGAAAATAGAGGCAAAAGATGGCTAAAATCATCTGCTCCATGAACTGTTACCTGAAGACCCAAACAGATGTATAAAATTGTAAATTGTTTGTACATGAAGCCCACAAGCTCCTAAAAGTGATTGGATATGCTGAGTCAAGCCTATGGGCAGCAACGGAGTGGGCCAACAACTAGAAGAAGTCAGACAATTCCTACAGTGTTTTATACCAACACCAAACAAGTCCCTTACTGGGCACGACCTTGACAAAGAAACATGCTGGATATAGATGCTTCAAAACAACATTTCGCAAGATGAACATCTTAGACAGCTCACTGTGTGAATACAGTGTCCAACAAACACCACAGCATTTAATTGAAATCTGTAATCTTTGCCAATGCCCAGACCAGGTAGTTGGAATCTGGACACTAAGCAGTAATACCAGACAGTAGCTCATAGGTTGGAAAGTTCATATCAGACACCATACAAAAAAGAAGCACTCTCCATCCACAGGACCTTCCCCACAAAGGAATGGGTAAGGGCACTGGAATCTGTCCCTTAATTACTGCGCCAAGGTGGCATACACAGTCATTTGGCAAAGTGAGGAACTGAACTCAGAGCTCAGATACAAATGAGAGGTCACGCAGATGGTTTCTTCAGGTAGACAGATAACCAACTAGATTCAAAACATAAAGGTAGCTTCTTTTCTATAACTGACTTTATTAATGAACTGTATTTGATTAATTGTATTAATTTAAATCTCCAACCTTTTAGATATAACCTTCTTCAGAGCACCCTTCACCTCTCTGTTCCTCAGGGTGTATATCATGGGGTTGAGCATGGGGATGACCACTGTGTAGAACACTGAGGCCACTTTGTCCGTGTCTAGTGAGTGGCTAGAACTGGGCTGCAGATACATAAAGATCAGAGTGCCATAGAAAAGAATGACAGCTATGAGATGGGACGCACAGGTGGAGAAGGCTTTACACCTTTGTTCAATAGTGTTTATCCTCAGGATAGTAGAAAAGATATAGAGGTAGGATATAAGAACAATCAAAACAGAAGTGATCATATCAAAGCCAGCAAAGGCAAAGATTAATATCTGTTTGGTGTGGGTGTTGGAACAGGAAAGGGCCAGCAGAGGGAGGTCATCGCAGTAGAAATGGTTGATCATGTTAGAGGCACAGAAGGACAAACGAAACGTAACAATGGTGTGGAATAGGGAGACACAAAAGCTGTAGATATAGGGACCAGCCACCAACTGAAAGCAAACTTTCTGTGACATAACAGCCTTATAGAGCAATGGGTTACAGATGGCCACATAACGGTCATATGCCATCACAGCCAGAAGGAAGCATTCCGTGATCATGAATGTCAGAAAACAACCCAGCTGTGCAGCACAAGCATTAAAAGAAATTGTTCTGTTCTCTGCTAAGAAATTAACCAGCATTTTGGGAGTGATGGTTGAGGAATAGCAGAGATCAACAAAGGCCAGATGGCTAAGGAAGAAATACATGGGGGTGTGGAGTCGGGGTTCAGTTTTGATTAGCACAATCATCCCGAGATTCCCTACTAGGGTGACAATGTAGACCATTAGGAACAACACAAAGAGGGGGACTTGCAGCTCTGGTTGATTGGTGATTCCCATGAGGATGAACTCTGTCACTGTGGTGCAATTGTCAGCCATGTATTCCATCTTTTTTAATAGTTTTCAGAGGCAAGACTGAAGACACTAAAGTAGAAATGGGATTGCAGATCAAGATGCAGCTTTTTTCATTTTCAAACTAAGAATCAAGAGAATGGGTTTTTTTCAGTTATCCTTACAAAACATCATTAAATTCTTACGGCGTGTGGATTATTAACCTTTTAACTTCCCAATACTTAATGTCTTTCTGCACTGTAGATATGAGAAAAAGAAGTCATCTTCTGGCCATTGTGGATGTAAACACCGTAGTGTTGATGTAGTACATCTGTTACCTGAAATGTGAATATGAAAATAGTATGCTCTTACTAGCAAGTTGCCTATCAAGAATGACAAATACATTTCAAATCAGAAAAACAAACAGATTGTACTTGTTATATCTATTAAATAAGTATAATAGGCTGAACATTGGAAGATAGCAATCCCTTCCACATTCTGTGACCCAGTATCCCACTGGGCTTGATTACCTGATCTTCTTTTGAGTTGCTTACAGGTTGGTTAACCATCCAGGAGATTGGATTAGATCAGGAGTTGTCAACCAGGGGTACATATACCCCTGGAGGAACTTGGGACTATCCCAGGGGTTATGTGTGGGTGGGCAGGGACAGAGTGCTGCCACCCACCACCCCACACCGCCACCGCCTCCCAGAAGCAGGTCGGGGAGGTGGGAGGGGGTAAGGCCAGCTGTACCCCTTTGCAGGCTAGACAGCCCAACTGGCCAGATGGGGGGGTGAGGGGGGGAGCTTGCATGTGGTGGCTGCCACCGCCACTCAACACCCTGCACTGCCACTGCTTCATAACCAGCTTCATGCGACTCCCCCTGACTCTGTATCTGTCCCCGTGCCACCCCCCAACCTGCTTCATGTTTGGCCCCATGGCCCTCCTCTCCCCTCCCCCTGCTCTGCATCTGGCTGCTGGGGATATTTATCAAAAAAGGTTGAAAATCCCTGGATTAGATGGTCTAATGATCTCTTAGTGTGGAAGCCCTGTGTGCAGCACTGGCTGGAGCCACACCCCATTGGACAGGAGCACCCTGCCTGGTCTCCCCACCCCACCTGCTGCTGCTGCTGTCTTTAAAGTGTTATGGAGAGACAGGAACACAGACAGATGAACTAAGCTCTTTATATATGTAGATGAAATTGAGATGGTTTTGTAGCTATAGACAACAATTTTGAGGGCTGATTTATTTTCTTTTCCTGAAAAAGAATGTTTTGCATTAAAAAGGTTGTCTAGCTTTATCACAACTGTGAACTATGCAGTTTGCTCAATAAAAGCTAACTTATCATCCAAAAACATCCTTGCCTGTCACACAATTCTTGGGTCATCATGGCAACTGTGGAGTGCTGAGGGGGCGACGGACCCCAAGGGGTGCTGCTGTGTGCATTGGGTCAGACATGCCATTAGCCTTGCAACTGTCTTTACTTTAGCTGCAGAGGGTTAGCCAGAGATCCATGATCAGGCCTCTAGCCTTCCTGGGCACCTGATCTGAGGCATGCTACTGGACCCGGGGCTCCCTGTCCAGGGTCTGCGAATATCAAACTTAAATTAATAAAACTTTAACACAAAATGTTGCACCTGTCTGTCGTCATTGTATGCAGTCTCTGGCGCTCACTCTCTATATGGTGGGTCCAGTGTGCCCTAGAAATCCAGGTTTGGGTACAGGCAGGCTGCAGCAACCCAAACAAACAATATCAATACATTTTGTGAAATATGCACAGGGAGCTAAAAGCAGCTGACAGTGGCTTCATAGGAGGGGCTGGGGCAGAAGCAGGCTGAGAGGTCCCTTCCACCCCATCTGAGCTGCCAGGTTCCCAGTTGCCCATAGCTGGGGAAATGTCCCCAGATGTGGAACTGGGGCTGGCAACTGCCATTGCACCTACCATGCAGGCTTCTAGCTGGTCTGTGCAGCCATAGCACAGCTGCGCCTGTCTTAGGGAGGCAGGGTGTGGGTGGGAAATGATTCTGTACCACAGACGACCCAGACATGCTTCTTCCCACAGTGATGGGACTGAGCCCTGGCATGACTCTAACACAACCATGATTTTGTAGCTATAGAAGTTCTTTCTTTCACCTGTCCATACATGGTAGATGGCATAGATGATACTCACCTGTATATTCTGCAATTATTTTTTTTTATAGAAAAAAAAAATCCTTACGGTTTCTTCTTTAACTGTATAAAGAAATATAATATAGCAACATAAAATAAGTTTATAATCCTGTAGTATACAATGAAACATAATTTAATAATTTATTTCTATGCCAAGCATTATATTGTAACAGCCTGCCTAGCATTATTTCACAAAATGTATTGATATTGTTTGTTTGGGTTGCTACTACATTGAATTTTAATAAAATATTTGCTATTTTAAAGCCTTGTGTTCTTTTCTGCCTTTCTCTGATTCTTTCTTCAGGTAACGGTCATTAATGTTTCCTTGGGCTATGCCCTCAAGACTTGATCTTTCAAAAATACTCTGGGACTACTTTTCCTGATGACCAATTAGGTCTCACTCTTTTCTGTGGGCACATGTACAATTAATGTGAAGCAATAAACTCTGGAGCATATCGTGCTGGAGTTCATTGTGCCTGGGTATCACATTTATACACGCACCTGGGATTGCAAAACATTGAGCAGGGGCAGAGCAGTCCCTGTTAGTAGGAGGCCTGTGAAGGTCAGCCTGCCAGCCCATGGCTGCTCTGATCTTGCGCAGTATGCTGCAGAGGGGCTGGATGGGGCATTCAACTGCTTTAGAGTGGGGCTAACCTGCATGCAACCTCCCAAACTAAAGCAACCTTCTGTTTCAGACAGCCTTATTAAGTATCTGCATGTGTGTTGCTACAGAGTAAAAAACTCTGCCATAAGACAGTACTTATGTTTACAAGCACTAACTTGTGGTGGAGTTAATTAGTTTACTCTGTTTACTAGTAGCATTTGCCTGAGCATTTCACCGGGCATGTCTACACTTTCATTAATGCAAATTGGTTACTGCCCATTTAGTTTAGTACTTGCTTAATGAAGTACTAACTAAATGTACAGTAACTAGAGTTACTGTGCAATAATGCTAGCACACAGTTATTTTGTGACGCTCCCTTCACATTAGCCTAATAACACTAAGCAGTAGGCTATTAACAGGATTTTGCACCACTGCACTACTGTGCAGTGTTTTTAGGCTAATGTGCAGTAAGTGCCTCATGTAGACACAACCAGTGAGTCATTTACAGCGGAACTAGTTAGGTGACTGCGGTATGTCTGTGTCTATGCATGTGTGTCTGCCTCTATCTCTATTCTTTGTTCCTCATTTTAAACTTAGATTATAAACTCTTTGCACCAGATCCTATTTCACTTGTTAGGCATCTAAGTGGACTTCAGCATCTAAGTGTGATCCTGCTCCATCCTACTCCATTCCCTAAAAAAATCAACATACCTACTTTTGTAACATGACATTATCTTGGCCTTAAGACTAAGTCACAAAAATCAGCAAGTAGGAGGACCTGCCCACCTTTTGCATTAAATTAGGTGCCAAATAGATGTAAAGGGGGATGGTACCTTTTCAGGAACCATCTTTGTGCTGTTTGTTTGTGAAATTGCATTGCACATGTAGATGCTGATATGTGCAGCAGGAAAATGGTGCCTGACAAAGGTACCATCTCCCTTTTCACTTATTTGGCACCTAGTTGAGTGCAAAAGGGGCACATCTACATGAGACACTGACTGCACATTAGCATCACATGGCAGAAAACCTGATGCAATGCTACTGTACAGTAGTACTGAGCTAAAGTTCAGTCAGCCTCAACTAAAAGCTGTTTGGCAATGTGACTGCACAGTAACTCCAGTTACTGCTCCTGCTCAGTCATTTAGTTTATACAAGTACTAAATGACTGCACAGTAATGACTATTCAGTCAGCATCCTGTGCAGATGTGCTGAAGGTGGATGTGTCACCCTGCTTTCTGACTGACATAATGGTAACCTGCTATCTATACCGGCTGCATCTACATGAGATGCTGACATTTAGTACACAAGTACTAAATGACTGCACAGTAACCGGCATTACTACATAGTAGCATCCATGAATGGCTTCTTGGTGATACTGCCTGGACAATAGTTCATTACTTCCATGCAGTAGCTTGTTACTATGATGCAGTAGTGTCACATCACATTTTGTGCTGTGTGATGCTGCTAGACAGTAGTGAGCTGCTGTGCAGTAGTAATGAGCTACTGCGCTGCCAGCATCTCATGTAGACATGGCCACTGTGGAGTCTCAAAACACCGTGACAGCCATCATCATCATCAAAAGACAGAACTATAGGGTAGCAGAGGCCAAGGGGTCATCTGGTGAAGTCCATCTCCCCGTTCAAAACAGGATTATTTCTGTCTAAAACACTCCAGACAAATATTTATCTAAACTGCACTTGAAATCTAAAAGATACCACAACCACTACAAGTAATGACTTGCTGTATGCCTGTATTGGTCATGAATTAAACCCAAGCTTTCTATGAGGCAGGAAGAATGTCTCCGATCTAATAATTCTAGAGCTGAGAATCCAGAACTACACCGAGATGGGAATGTTTGAGTTTTGACTTACATTAATGCCTCAGCTGTTTAGTGACATCCAAAGCTAGCTTTATTGATACATCATAACCAAAAACACTAGACCTATTTGAATCATTAACTTTTTGGTTAGGGTGAAATGCACTGATCCACTGCACCAAAAGGAAGAAGTGCAAGAGCTGGTACTGGAACCAAGGACTCTCTACTCCTTACCTACTAAATGACAAAGCTGTCGTGTTCAACATAACCAGTAGGTGGGTGAAGGGGAAAGAAATTCCAGAAGCCACAAAAATGCCATTTTTAAGGGAAAAAAATGGCTTCCAGAAAACCACATCCAAGTGTATAACAGAATTTTTTTACATCATTCTTGATATTATGAAAAGAAATCAGGAAATATGAATATGATATAAGTCCTCATGGTTCAGGGAATAAAATGACCTCTAAGTACTGTGAATTTGGAACAATTTTGCTGTATGCATAAGATTACAGCATTGTGATATACCAGGTGATTGGTTCTTGCTCTTTCTTCTTAAATAGCTGATAATAATCACTTTTTGCTAGTTATTTCAAGTAGTGGAGTCTCCATTGTGTAGAACTGCTACTAATGATTATAGAGAGGTGCTATTCTTGTCCTATGTCAACCTTTCTGTTTTAAACACAAATTTAGTTTCCTCCTCTTATCCACAGATGTTACCAAACTGAACCTGATGATGATAAATTTCACAAAGAAAAGCAATGAGATCACTGAGAAAAAAATAGATAAATTAGAGAAGGTCTTTGAGAGATGCAAGAATATATCATTTAAGCACTTCATCTTTCAGAAACCTATATGCTTGATTTCAGCTAAATGCTCATATGTTTAAAGTTAAACTCATGCAGTCCTTGCAGCTTCTGGAAACTTGTTTATTCTATTTTTTTTTCTAATAAGCTAATTTGAGGACCCTAGAAAAGCATTCACTTAGATTAAAGTATTAGAGTACTTATCACCCAGTGATGAGGGGACAAGTGCAGTGATTAGAAAATGCATTATAAGAACGTTCATAATATCATCATAGGAAATTAGCATTTTCAAGAAGAGAACAAAGCACCTATGCAAGGGTGATCTTGCCATACCTTCTAACTGCTGTTTGCTATATGCATAGCCTTGCTATCCCTCATCTATGCTGGAGGGATTCTGCTTGATTCAGAATGCTTTTAGCATCAGTTGCCCAACTTACTTGTGCAGCCTCTTTTTCTCTCAATGCGTGCATGGGGTTTCTGCTTGCATAATGTTTTGGTAGTTATATATAATTCTTCATCCCTTTGGGATTTGGCACATTTCGGTCTTAGCAAATAGTATTAAAAGGGGCTGACGTAAACTGGAGGAAAAGCCACTCCCTGTCTGTCAATAGGTAATTAATTTGTTATTATTTTGACTATTTAATAAAGGAAGGCACAAATACAGACAATGATGGTTTCCTGGAAGATCAGTGAGAATGTTAAACCCTACACAAAGGGTGTGTCTACACATTCACTTAATGCTATCTGGACTTACTTCACACTAAGTTACTGTGCAGTAAGTCAACCCCCAGAACACATCTACTCACACAACTTGTTGGTAGTACATTTAATCCTTATAGGACTGAGTAGATTCTGGGCTGCTCCTTCCTTGCTTTGACCTTCTGCAGCAGCCAGGAGGAGCAGCAGCCTCTGGCCACAGATACCCAAGTGCCAGGGGGTTCTGGGAGAAGAGAGGTTCAGCCTGGCCAGGGTCTCCAAGTTGGGGACACACAGGTACAACCTGGCAGAGGTCTTGGGTGGAGGGAGGCAGGCAGGGACAGCCAGACAGGGGATGCTGTTCTGGGAGCCTGGGGCAGGTGCACCATGGACTCTCCCCATGCCCATCTGCAGCAGTGGCAGATAGAGAACCATGTCTGCAGACCATTTTCTCCCTCACCCCCTGTGATAGGACCCCTGGGCTGCTGCCTGCAGACCCCAGGCCCATGGTGCACCCCCGCGACTACATGCACTCTGAACAGTTTGCACTGAACAACCTTCACTTCCTCCCAAAACTGCACACTCCCTCTCACCCCCACATCCCTAACAACACACTTCCTTCCACCTCCCTCCCCAGCAACACACCCTTGAACCCCAGTGCCCACCACCAATAAAACACCCCTCTTTCCCATGTTACTATTTACAGCAGCATGGTTGGTATATTGTGGGGGAGGGGAAAGGTGGGCTGTCAGTGTCTATGGCATCAGCCTGGGAAGAAGTGCCTGGCACCCTGACTTCTGGTGGCACTGCTGCACGTGTGGACACTGTGGCAAGACCGGTGGCCTGGGGGCTTGGTCAGGGGTGAGGGTGGGGGCTGGCCAGCCTCATCCCCTTCTTTGTCATTGGGACTGGGCCCAGTGGGGGTCGTCTCCCACTTAGGGGCCACATGGAGGGTGGGAGATAGCAGGGAGCCAAACTAGGTGGGTGGCCCAGATGCCAGGGGACCTGGCTGAGGACCAGGGGCAGGGGACTCGAGCCGCTGTACCCACCATACAGTCCCATGCTGACTGGCCTGGGGCTTGGGCAGGTGGCTGGGCAGTGCATGGCTGCCAAGAAGGAAGTGAGGCCAGGGCCAGTGTCTGGGCAGCAGATGAAGCTCACCAGGGCCAGGATGCTGTTGAGCACTTGGTGGTACTCCTCCATGGCCCCCACTGCCAGAGGCATCATGGAGGGCTGCCACTCCTGCATGGCCACTATCCTCTCAAGGAGAGCAACATATCTCTTCTTGAGTTTAGGAGCTGGGCACATTATATCTGCTCCTCCCATCCCCTCTGCTCCTCATGGGCCCCTGGTCCTGCTTATAGGCCTGCCTCTGCTGCATGTTTCCTCTGCTCATGTGCTTCTTCTGCCCCATGCCAGGCCTGTGAATGACCAGCTAGTCCAGAAGGAGGGTGTGGTTTTGTGCCTACTGCACTGGCCATGAGGAGCACTGTCCCCAATACCACATCCCTGGGGCAGCTGGCGCCCCTCCCCTATGAGCAGCTCCTGGACTTGCAGAGTAAGGACAGAGAGGATCTTTGTGAGAGTTTGTAACATTTCTGAGATAACATGCATTACACCAAAGTACCGTGTGCTGCCCAGCCTCCAACTGGGTGCACAGGTGCCTAGAGGCCATGGTAAGTTGGACAGGATGCCCCTGTCACAGGTGGCTGCTGGCCAAGCCCTCTGCCCCTGTGCCCTCTGAGGGGGCCTGTGGCCTGCTTGGTACTTGCTACAGATAGCCTGCTTCTCCTATCCCCTCTCCAGGCCAAGTCAGGGCTGGCTCCTGGCAGCAGTTGCCAAGGCTGCTCCAGACCTACTCCCCTACTTCTCTTGTAGGCCAGGCAGTTTGTTCCTGTGGGGCCAGGACCACACTAGAGTTGGGGTGTGAGGGGCTCCCGCCTGGCTGGGATGTAGAGCTGGTGATGCCCCCACCCACGCTTCCTCCAGTGGGCCTCAGCATACAGTGTGGCTGCGGCAGGACCCTCCCCACCCCCCCATGTGGTCTGCACTCTGAATGTGACTCTGCTGAGAGTCCCTGGAAATGCTGTAACAAACTTAGCGCATGGGAGACCCCCCTCCCCGCCGTGGGATGCTTCTTTCACCCCACCATCTCAGCATTCACGAACTGCGCCTGGTACCTTGAGGTATGTAGAAAAAACATATAAAGCTGTGTCTATGGCTGAACTGTCAAATCTCTCCAAATCTCTCCAAATCAAATTGGAGGCTTCCAACAATTCAGAGAGATTAATAAGTCCCCTGATTTGATCTGGATTTGGAGATTTGGCCACCAAATCGGGCCAAATCTCCAAATCAAATCAGCAACCAAAGCTTCACACAGCCCTAAAAGAAACCCCCAGTGTCCAGGAGCAGGCAGCAGAGCCCTCTGGCTTCAACTGGAGCTGTGCAGCACTGCTGCTATCCAGACAGGTCTACCAAGGACACCCTCAGGGGCCAGGAGCAGGCAGCAGCTAGCCTCAGGGCCCAGAGGGAAGGCCAGAGGGCTAAAGGCAAGGTAGGAGCTGCAAGAGAAGGTGCTTCTACCCCGTAGCTGCAGGGGCTCTTAGCCATGGTGCTCTGCCCCTGGCCAGAAGCTTACCCCCAGTGGACTTACTGACTGGGATCAAATTTTTGCAGCAAATTTGCTCCTAGTCAGAATCTACACAAGTGCTTTTATGTGTTAGCTATTGTACATTAAATCTAGTACCTGTGGATGCCTGTACACGAGCCAAGAGGCTGCTTCAATGCAATGCAATTATAGTGCATTGGAGCAGGCTCAATTGACTCCCCTGGAGCATGCTAATTAGAACTCTCCAGTCAGCCTCTGTGTCTCATGTATCAGCATCAATGCACTTCATTCGATGACCTTTAGATAAAGTGCCCCTGCTGCCATTTTGAAGAGCCAGGATGCTGATACACAAAACACTCTGGGTGCTCTAAGTAAAGCACCCCGCTTTCCCCTTGGAGCATGTGTAAATATGCCCTTTATTTTCAGGTACTCAAAAAATGTGCATTAGACCAATCTAATGTACATTAACTTAGCTCACAGTTTTAAGTGACACTTTAATATGCATTAAATTAAATTAGTTTTATGCACCATAAAGTCTCATGTAGATGAGCACCGTATCAGTTCACCAGGGATGTTGAATTAGATTCTTCACTGGTGGAAGTGGCTTTATTTAAAACAAAATTTTACACCAGTTGATAATCTAGACCACTTGTGAGCAGCTGTTTTATGAAGATTTCAAAACTACAAAATCTTGGTAGGGATTTGTGCTTACAGTTACAGAATTATAAGTTAAGTAATACAAAGAAAGAATGATTGACATAATTCTTATATCACATTATGTGCCTAAAAGTCTTGTATGTAGATTTTAAAAAAGCATGAAGGGCACGGAAGTAGGAGCTCCATTACCAGGAGAAGCTAACAGACAGCAGAATTGAACAAGGATAGTTTGGTTGGTGAAACATCAAAATCAATAACAACGAGACAGTGGGCACATCTAGGCAAGTATGCATGTGTGGTTTGCAGCATTGAAGTCCCATTTATGGTGCCACAAACCACACACATTACACATGCAGGCATTTGCCACACTACTAATTTGCAGCATGGCAAGTTTTTCTGCAGACTGTCAAAAAATTCTGTGCCAGAAAAAAGTGAAGCGGTGCCCATGGCAGTAGTGTGTGCTGCCCAAAACTGGAGCCTGGCTGGTCAGAGCCATGCTCTGGCTGCTGCCCCCAAGGTAAGACTCCTGGGGCCAGATCATGTGCTGGCCCCAGACTCCCCTTCCCTACCTGGAGCATTTTTCCCCCATGTTGACCCCACACGCAGAGATGAGAGCAGGGCAAAAAGCAGTGTCGTGAATTTGTGGCCCTGCTTTTTTCTCTTCGGCAACCACAATCCCTTGCTTGTGGGGACACAGCTAGCATGATTAATAATGGTGGTATAAAGTGTTTAGAAGGAAACAGGTAGACATGGAGGAGTCTCCTGCTGCCGATCATGAGATGACTGATCTCGCTGTGGCTGCTTCTGAAAGTGGCTATGGCCACTTCTGGGACTGCTCCACTCCCCAGCTGGCACTTGCAGGGGAGGCACTGGTGCACCTGCCTGACCCTCCGCCTATCACCTCAGTGGCAAGTGCAGCCAATCAGCACACTCTCAGGGGATGCACATGCATCCCCGTGCGCCCCCCTTGCATTGCCACTGCAAGTAGGTTATAATGAGGCATGAAGTCAGTTGACTCCTAAAGAAAAAATTATCTCTACCTGGATTATAATGCCATTAACTGGCCATGTATTTAATGGAACTGATCAGCTGTGTGTTATAGACCCTATATTGTTAATACCTCACAGAGCTTTGGATATAGAAGTGATATTAGCAGAATGACTAACTAAAGGAAATCTAAATCAAGTTGTACTTTCAGGACAGCAGGAGATGTTTGGGCAAGTTGGATAGGGTCTGTGAGGTACATGCATGCTGTCTCTTTTATGATAAAAATCATAGCACTTTCCCTCAGCAGCTTTACTCAGTATTAGAGACAGCAGATGACATTTATATAAACAAAGCTATCAAAATGGAATTGCAGGCAGTCCTCGGACTAACGACAAAATTGGTTCCTGAAAACAGTGTCTTAAGTCAAAATGTTGTAACTCGGAGGCAATTTTCTTATAAGAAACAATGCTATAAATGGGGGATCGGTTCCTGAACCAAGGCCTGATACCGTTTTCACCAAAAATACCCCAGAACTTTGCACTTGATCAATTATAGATGAGTAATATAGCTACATTAATGTATTTATATTGTAAATAGCAATCATATTGATTTGGAAGGACTTCTTTGAGGTGACTGCTGGACTTTTTTAAAGGCTTTTGGTTGGACTTTTTGAAGGGTTCTTGGCTGGAGTCTTCTCAGGAGTCTTGGCTGCAGGTTTTTCTAAATTCATGTCTGCTTTCTTAAAGAAAGTGTCCAAGTTTGGACAGATGTTCTCCAGGGAGATGAGTAATGCAGCAAAACTTGTTTGTTGGCATGGCATTGCATCGGATCAAGCATTGTAAAATTGAAACTGACATCATAAAGTTGAAACAGGGTGTCAATTTCTAAACTTTGTAAGTGAAAAATGTTGTACAGGCGGTCTCCGGGTTACAAACGAGTTATGTTCCTGCGACCGTCTTTAAGTGGATTTTGTATGTAAATCGGAACACGTACGTACGGTTCGCCTTTAGCATCAGTTAGTCATATACAAACAGTCTCCGGCTTACACTTTGAAGCCATGATTACAAGGGTAAAAACACAGGAAAAAAAAGCAAAACCAAATAAGAAGTAATGGAACGCAATGCTAACAGCACGTGATCCGGAACAGAATGGCGCTCGAGCCGACGAACCACCGACGCCGCGGTATATTTTCATGAGTGTAACAAACTAGTTCCCGCGTTCATTACTACGTCTATCTGTAACTCAGACTTCTAAATTAATAGGCTTGTGGCGGCTCATTCGTAAGTATGGATGTCCATAACTCGGACGTTGGTTAACCAGGGACCACCTGTAACTTGAAATGTTTTAAGTCAAGGACTGCCTGTACTCTTCATGCTGACAGGTAGATTTAATTTGTTTTCTGTCTTCATAGTATCATAGTATCATAGTGTCTAGAGTCGGAAGGGACCTGGGCAGATCATCTAGTCTGACCCCCTGCCTTGGCAGGAAAGAGCACCGGGGTCA
>JAGPOW010002698.1:2229083-2241158 GCA_030014935.1 Caiman crocodilus | reverse complement strand
TCACTCTCCTGCTCTGATACTCACATCAATGAAATCCTGATATTTAACCTTGGGGGACTTATTGAATTAACCACCATTCTGACTGTCCTGGTCTCCTACACTTACATCCTCAGTACCATATTGAGAATCCGCTCTGCTGAGGGCAGGAACAAAGCCTTCTCCACCTGTGCCTCCCATCTAGCTGTGGTCTCTATATTTCATGGGGACATTCTCTTCTTGAATGTACGACCCAGGTCTAGCTATTCCCTGGACACAGGCAAAGTACTGGCAGTGTTTTACTCAGTGGTCATTCCCATGCTGAACCCCCTCATCTACAGTCTGAGGAACCAGGATGTGAAGGATGCCTTCAAAGACATCATGAAGAAAAAATTGTTTATCAATATATTTAATTCTTAAATTTTTCTTTCCCCCCCACTTTTAAAAAAAATAAAGGAGTAGTGATTTAATTTTCCAAAAGCAGTATATAATTGGTGTCTCTTAAGCATTGATTTATGTGACTAGTGGGAAAGGTCCAGTTTACTTTTGATAAGCCCCTTAGAGCTTAATTCTTTCTTCTTAAATTAAGTTCACAACATATATTGCTGTTTATAAACATCTAATTTAGCTACGTATTAAAACACAGCATTTATCTGTTTTGCCTGGGAAGTAGTAAAGAGGTGGCTGCTTACGGACATTGGTAAAACTTTACCAAATCAGATGGCTGGACTATACAGACGGCGTCCCTCCTTTCGACAGTAACCACTTTTGAATCTTTCAGAGCAAGGTGACACGCTGCATTCAGAAGTTGCAGAATGATTTAGCCGTAGCAAAATTTTCTTCTCAACCTCTTCTTGGGTGGGGATAGTTTGTCTTATGTCTCAGCACGTAAAATAATATCTCTCCCTTAAATTTCTTGTAGTGTTGCATTTGTAAATCATTGCTGCTGTAAGGCTGGCTTTCACCTGGTAAGGTATATTTATAGAAATGGGTTTTTATATTTTCTATCTAAATGTCCACTCTGTCAATTAATCCTATAAATTATTGGCTTGAGTCTATATATTGACAATAGAGTGTATAGGCTACTAGTGTGAAAAATATTTTTTCTTATATTAGTTTTAATATATTGCCTTACACTGTCAAAAGAGTTGTGTTATGATTAAGTGTATTCAGAAATTGCCTACTTTCCTTACGTAATATACTACCTTTGTATGTATATCACATTCCCTGTTTTTTTAAAGTTCATATCTATTGCCAGCAGTCTTCCTGCAGAATTGGACGCTTCTAGAAATGTAACCCAAGTATTCACACTAAAAACAATATTTTATTTCAATTGTATTCTTTTTTGGAAATGTACTTGTATTACATGAGAAGGAGGGATTTCTTAGGATGATCTGTTTTATTGGACTAACTATGTATTCTGGCTAGTGTTAGACAGACTTTTTAATACACAAGTTTTATTGTAAACCATACAACTAAATAATACTTCAAATTTAAAAACCAACTTTCAATTAAAAAAATCAAACTTTGAATCAAATTGCATTTGGCTTTTTCTCGCCTGTCTTTGATGCTAACGGTAGCAAAGTGTTCCTGTTTCCTGCAGCTGTGAAATGGGCCCCTGCCACCATTGCAGGGAACTCTAGTCTCCCTCTGGGTGTTATCCCAGGGTCTGCCAGGAAGCACCAAGGCAGGAGACAACTATCTTCTGGCTGGGGTTAGGGCATTTCACCCTGCTCACAGGGGGCTGCCTGGTGTTCTGCTGGGGATGATCAATTTCTATCTGTGCCTTGCTCTGCTGTCAGTTGAGACTACTTACCTCTGAAGAGACAGTCATTACAATAAGAAAGGGGTCTGAAAAATTCCTCACCTCTCAAAGAATCTGTCAGAGCACCAGTAGAAGTATAAGCCAAGGGAAAAGTTGACCAGACATGTCCTCTCCTGGTCTAGATATTCTTATAGGAAGGCACAAACCTGGTTTTCTGAAGTCATCGGTAGACACAAGGGGTGGCACTGGATTCCTTTTTATTTCTTTGGTCACTTTCATGGTCATCTAAACCCCCAAAATGATGCTGTTTGGTTAATTCACACAAACAATTGGAGTGCATAAAGAAGACTGTGTACAGTGTCAGATCATGGCCTCAAATCAAGGGCCTTATACTGCCTGACACAGCTGCTCATTCCAGTTTTCCATGTTACCACTTGATCAGCTAGGCAATACAGATGTTTAGAACTTTCCATCAAGGCCTAACCACCCGCCCAGTTCCTGCTCCTGAAGTGGCTGGCCAGGGTCAGCATCAGGACTGTCTTGAGCAATAGGCTTGGGGCTTCCACCCTTGGCCCTGTGCTTTCAGGGGCCCAGAGGAGCTGCAAAGAGCAGCCGCAGTGACTCTATGCTGCTCGCAACTTCAAATGTGGCTGCTTGGCACTGCCCCTGCCACAGAATGTGCCACCAGCTCCGGTGCCTCCAGCCACTCAGTACCGTCTCCCTCCTTGCTGCCATATCTGCCACCACCTTTCTCACATCTGGGGGTGAGGCCCCGCACAGGCTGATTTGTTCTGGACCCTGTACCTTGGTCGGGTCATTTCTGGTCAGCTTCATACCTTCCTATAAGAACCTCTGGACCAGAAGAAGAAGAGTTTAGGCAACAGGGTTCAATATTTATGTGGGTGACTTTGCCCTTGGCTGTTTCTTCTACTGGATCTCTGAAATGTTATCTGGCGGGTCAGGAGTTTTCCAGACCCCTCTATGGCTTTTCATAGATCTACAACTGTGGCAGAATGCCATTTCTTTCTCTCCCCAAACTCTGCTACCAGGAGGATGCCTAATCTGACAATTTGGCTACCATGGTCTCTGGAAAGGGCAGATACCTTTGGCTCCATTAGATTCAGGTAATCTTGAGTTGTAACCCTGAGTCAAGGAGACAGTAGAAGTCAAGGCCAGCAGGAAAGTTGTTCTAATATAAGAATAAACCCTGTTGCCCAGACACTTCCTCTCCTGGTCTAGGGATTCTTATAGGAAGGCCTGAAGCTGGTCTTCTGAAGTCATGGTTGGATAGAAGGGGTGACATTTTATTCTTTTTTGTTTCTTTGGTGACTTTCACGGCCATCTAAGTCCAAAAAATGCCGCTTAGAAATGATGTCACTATATGGTTGTATTCATATCCCTACACATGAATGGATGGATAAACACAGGAATGCCAATTTGTGTGTAGGTAGCATTTGGGGACTTAGGTGACCATGTAGATGACCAAATCTGGTCATCCAGGTGTCAAGAAGGAAAGTACACCCTATCGCTGGGCATTATGGTGCCCTGCTCCTTTAAAGAACTGAAACTGCCAGGGGAAAAGTCCCAGAGGTGAGTTGGAAGACCCAGCCAGAACAAGCTAATGACCCACACTTGCCAGTGGTCAGCTGACTGGAAGGGGCAGGGTATGGTTCATATATAAACCCCAGGGCTGAAGCCAGGAAGGCAGTTCCCTGCCTGCACCCAAGGGGGAAGGAGCTTTCCAAGAGCAAGCAAAGGAGAGAGGCCTGACTGCAGGAGCAGCTTCTGATAATGTTGAGGGCTGAAGCATTCCCTGGTAGAGTTTGAACAATGTTAGAGCTGGGCGGCTTGAATTTATGTTACAGCCCAGGGGCTTGTGTTTTGTTTATTGTTGTATAAGACTGGTGGTTTGGGTGAGGCTATTAGGGGATAGAGGAGGCCTCATAGGGGGCCTATGGCAGTGTGGGGACCCTGATGCCAGAGAGGGCATGGAATTTGGGATGCACAGATCCTGGCACCAGAGAAGATGCAGCCCTTTGCAGGGCTGCAGAAAGTCCAGATGCCAGAGAGGGTATAGCCCTTTGCAGGGCTGCGAAGAGTCCAAGCACCAGTGAGGCATGGAGCGAGACAGGGCTGCAGAGAGCCCAGGGTGGACAAGGGGACCGAATTACAACAAATCCCAGACCAAACAATGTTGGTACCATCTGTGAGGCGTGAGGCATGGTAAAGGGATGGTTGGAGCCACGCATAGCCTGTGAAACTAGGGTGCCCTGAAACAACTATTATAGTATCTAGGGTGACATTATGACATCTGTTTTGGAGCAGGACCCACCAGAGGTCCAGAAACCCACAGGGTCCAGAGAATCAATCAAGATCATGTCCAGGAGGACTCAAAGGCAGCCTCCCTATCATTCATACCATCAAAGATGTTGTGGGTGAGAATAAAGGGTACCCATTGGGCCAACTTGGCATGGTAAGGGGGCCTTGAGGAGATCACAGCCCTCCTTAAGGACCCCAGCCTGTGACAAAGTGGTGCATTGGCCAGGAAACAAGGCCATGCACGGGGAGGAGCCCTGTGTCCCTAATTAGGGAAATGAACCTCTGGCCAAGTACAGATTAAAGCATAGTAACGTGAAAGGCAGTGAGACTGGGGCTCAGGAAGATGAATCAAGATTAGAGAATAGACTGTCGTTAGAGACCATAGAAAGGAAGATGTTGGGTCTGGCCTAGAAAAGAAGTAGAACCATGACAAAAGTAGCGAATCCAGAAGGCAGGCAGCAAGAAGCCTTCACCTGGCAGTTGTGGGTGGACAAGGTAGAGGAAAAAGCTGCCCATCTAGAGTGTGAGTTAGAAATGGTAAAGTCACAAAAGGAGGAAGCTGAGGCAAAGGTGGCCACATTAGACCTGTGGGTGCAACCTGGGAATAAAGAAGGAGGGTTGAAGGAAATCAAACGCCTGCTTGCAGCAGAGACAGAAAAGGCCCAAGCGTTGGAATGGCTCGTGGCGAAGGAGGTTGAGGAGCAGACAACGGGGGGAAAAATTGCAAGAGATGCAAAAAGAGATGGCTGAATGGAAGATCAAGCCTTCTGAATCTGGGATAGACAAGACAGGGGAACAAAAGGATGTCCTACAGAAGCTAGAGATACCAAAAAGCCTCATTGGAGACATCCAGAAAGAAGTCCACAGCCAGGTGGACCAGATAGAAGAGTTGCAAGAGGAGCTGGAGAATTGGCAACTAAGATGGAGGCAAGTCAAACAACATGTGGAAGAGCTGTGAGATGAGCTGGTTAAAAGCCGTGTCCAAACAGAAGAACAGAAGAAACAGGGAGGGTGATATCCAAAGAGATGGAGAAAATCAAAGTTTATATGGCATTACAAGATCAGAAGCAGTCTCTCGAAACAGAGGCAAGAGCCAGAACTGAGGAGTGTGCAGAGTTGCAGGCCCAGTGGCAAAAGGTGAAGGGAGAAAAGGACCAACTATGGGAAAAAAATGCAATCCCTGAAGACCCATTTAAAAGAGGGCACAGCCAGGGAAACAACATTGCAGGCGGAGATCAAGCAGCAACCATTACAGGCCATTCAACCACAGAGAGATAGACTGACTGTAATAGGCATGCAATTGGAGAATGCCAGAAGCATTTGCAAGAGCTTGAAGCCTTGAAAGGATTCTTGATAGAGACTGAAAAATGGGTACAGAGTGCGTGGCTCATACGCCTAAAGGTCCAGGAAAACCAAGAACCACCCAGAAATACTGGGCTAGGAAGACCTAAGAAACCTACCCAGAGCAGATGTCTACACAGGTGGGGATATAGGAACACATTTGCTGCTCATGGCAGCAGTCTGCTCCCGCTCCTGCTGGCCCTGCACCACTCCACTGCAGCAGCCAGGGAGAGCTCTAGGTTAGGGCTTGGCTGACAGCTCTCTCCTGGCAGGGGCTGGGCAATGATTGGTTCAAGCCCATGCTCCATGATGTCAGAGTTGGGGCTGAGTGATTTTTATCTCCCAGTCCCTGCTTTGCCATCTCTGTCATGGTGTGGCAGCTCCCTGTTGCTAGGGCAAAGGAACATTGTCTTCACCAGGCTTCAGTGGTGGAAGTCACCCCAGAGGTAGGCAGGTCCAAGGAGCAAGGAGTAATCTCCCACCACCTGCTCCCCTGCTGACTGGAATGGCTTCCAGTAAGCCATCCACCTATGCCATACTGTATGGTAATTTAAGTAGTCTTAAGTAAATTTGCTGCTTGTATTCACAAATCGGAAATGTATTCATGATTAGAGAAAATCACTGTGCAGTGGATGTGTCTACAAGAGCATTAGATCTGGGAGCAGTTAACTCACGAGTAAACTACTCATAAATAAATGCCCCCAGGCAGGTGACCACACATGCAGGAAAACAGGGGCTGATTTGCTGCTAATGGCAGCAAACAATTCCTGCTTCCTGAGACCCTGCAATGAGCACCTGCCATGGCCAGGGGGAGCTCTAGGCTCCCTCTGAGTGCTATCCCAGGGGCTGGGAGGGAGCTGCAAGCCAGAAGACATCTTTCTCCTGACTGAGGCTAGGGCATTTCTCCCTGTCCATAGGGGGTTGATAGTTCCTCTGCTGGGGGCAATCAATTTCTATCTGGGCCCTGCTCTGCTGTCAGTTGAGATTATTTATCTCTGAAGAGACAGTCTTTACAATAAGAGAGGGAGCTGAAAAATTCCTCACCTCTCAAAGGAAGTCAAAGAGCCAGTAGAAGTATAAATGAAAGGCAATGTTGCCCAAACATAAGACTGAACCCTGTTGCCCAAACATGTCCTCTCCTGGTCTAGGAATTCTTACAGGAAGGCACGAAGCTGGTCTTCTGAAGTCATGGATGGACACAAGGGGTGGCATTATTTTACTTTTTATTTCTTTGATCACTTTCATGGTCATCTAAATCTAAAAAATGTTGGGTTTTGGTTTTTGTTTTGTTCACTCACTCAAACTTCCTGCTTTTGAAGTGGCTGGCCAGGGTCAGCATCATGGCCATTCCAGGGGATGGGGGTTGAGGCAACCACTCTGGGCCCATGCTTTCAGGGGCCTGGCAGAGCTGGGCAGAGTGGCCGCAAGGACTCCATGCTGCCTCCTACTTCACATGCGGCTGCTAGGCACTTTCCGACCACTGAATCTGGCACCTCCAGCCACCCTCCCCGTCCTCGCTTGCAAATCTGCTGCTGGCTTCCTAACATCTGGGGGTGAGGCCCTGCACGGGCTGATTTGCCCTGGACCTTGTACACTGCTTGAGTAGTCTATGGTCAGCTTCATGCCTTCTCACGAGAACCACTGGTCCAGAAGAAGAAGGGTCTGGGCAACAGGGTTCAGTCTTTTATTTGGGTGACTTTGCCCTTGGCTATTGCTTCTACTAAATCTCTGACAGGTTCTCTGGTAGGTCAGAAGTTTCCCAAACCCCTCTATGGCTTTTC
Organism: Caiman crocodilus; assembly: GCA_030014935.1. NCBI lineage: Eukaryota > Metazoa > Chordata > Crocodylia > Alligatoridae > Caiman > Caiman crocodilus. The sequence continues at coordinate 2,233,976 of JAGPOW010002698.1, read as the reverse complement.
ATAGATCTACATCTGTGGCATAATGCCATCTCCATCTCTCCCCAAACTCTGCTATCAGAAGGATGCCTAATCTGGCAACTTGGTTATCATGGTCACAGCAAGGAGCAGGCACCTATGCCCCATTGGATTCGGGTAACCTGAATATCCCTCCCCCTCCCTCTCTCCCTCTCTCTCTAAGGGAGACCTCTATTTGTGCTTAAGACTAAGGGAAGCACCCCAAGTTCTTGTAGTGGGTCAGGTACTCTCAAGGACTACTAGGCCTGTGTTTCCCAGGGGGAACAAGCCAAGGTGCGTCCAGACTCTGGGTGGTGGTGCAGATACCCCCAAGCTTGTGGGTTTGCTCCAGGAAGTGGGTCGGCTAGATGTGAGGCACCCTCAGGGAAGCAATAGGAGCCTAGAAGGTGGTTGGGCACATTGAGGTAGCTGGTTCATCACAGAGCACTCCCTACTGGCCTGCCACAACACCTATATAGCATCTATGCTGTGATAGATGCTAAAAGGATTGAAGCTGGAGAGTTGCAGATTCAAGTCTTCTCTGGGGAGGGGGCACTTGATCCAAGTTTTCTAGCACCCTGGGTAATTTCCTGATTCATTCAGGTGCTAGGACTAAAATAAGAGAAGACTCCTCCTTCCAAGCCATGCCCAACCAGTGTGTAGCTTTACCGTGTATATTCAGTCTCCATGTGCAAGCTTACAAATGTATAACACAGAGCTGGGGGCAATAATGGCCAGGTAGGTGGCTAGAAAGCTATCATTTTGATGCACAAAGGGAAATAGACGTCTACCTAAAGGGCTCAGATACATAATCAACATCATGTTCCACAATAAATGGAATAAGTAAAGAATTTGCCCTTGTGCCAGTGTTAATTTCAATGGGGAATGGGGAATGCAATAGCCTGAGATTGTTTGCCTCCCATCTTGGCCCTGTGGATATCCTCGGTCACTGCTGTGTCAAGTCCAATGTTTTGATCAAGTATCCTGGTTCTGTAGATTCTTCTTGTCCTGGATGAATCTTCTTTTTCTGTAGACACTGTAATGCTGGCAGGGTGGAGGTGGCAGCCTTGAACCCTGCTGATAAATCGACATTCTAATTCCCAAGGGCTATTTTTGAGAACCATGTCTCAGACAACTTTTTTCTTTCTTCGAACAGCTAGTGAAAGTTTCCTGAACACAGGCCCTGGTTCTCATGGGGAACTTCAATTACCCTGACATCTGCTGGGAAGGCAATACAGCAGTGTGCAAGCAATCCAGGAAGCTTTGGAGCTTGCTGGGGACAGCTTCCTGGTGCAAGTGCTAGAGTAGCCAGTTAGGGGGCATGCTCTTCTTGACCTGCTGGTCACAAACAGGGAAGAATATGTGGGGAATGTACTAGCAGATGGAAACTTCAGCAGCAGTGACCATGAGATAATTGAGTTCAGGATCCTGAGGAAACAGAGAATGGAGAGCAGCTGTAATTTAAAGGATGCCTTACTGAGAGTGCAAGAAAAAAACATCTTGAGGTGCAGAAACACTAGCTAGTATGGGAGAAGTCCAGTTTGGCTTAGGAGGAAACTCTTCAGTAAACTAAATCACAAAAAAGGAAGCTTACAAGAACTGGAAACTTTGACAAACAGCTAGGGAAGAGTATAAAATTATTGCTCAGTATGCAGGGATGAAGTCAGGAAGGACAAACTGCAGTTGGAGTTGCAGACGGAAAGGGAAACAAAGGGTTTCTAAATGTCAAGAACAAGAAGAGTCTCAAGGAAAGTGTGGGTCTCTTACTGAATGGGGGAGATAAACTAGTGACAGTGAATGCAGAAAAGGCTGAAGTGCTCAATGCCCTTTTCACCTCAGAGTTCTCAGGAAAGGTCAGCTGCCAGATTACTGCACTGAGCAGTACAAGTAGGGGAGGAGGTGAATAGCCCTCAGTGGTGAAAGAAGAGTTTAGCAACTACTTAAAAAAACTGGATGTGTACAAGTCAATGGGCCCAGATGGGATACACCCAAGGGTATTGAGGGAGTTGGCTGATGTGATTTCAGAACCATTGGACATCATCTTTGAAAACTCATGGTGATCAGGAGAGGTCCTGGATGATTGAAAACATCAAACGTGTTGCCCTGTGGGGTCAGAATAAAGCTTGGGATCACAATATTGCACTGTTAGACAGAAGGTTGTGGTGTACAATTGCACATGCACACATACAAGAATCAATTAGGTGCATACACACACACTCTACCAACTCAGGCATATAAACATTCAAAATATACACAGATCACTCATTCATATATCATGAACACGATGAGATGTGTGTATGTATGAATATGTGTATATATGTATATATGCCAGTTCACGCATATACCATCAACCCACACATAAACACAGATGAGTTCCTAACTTGGGTGGTGTAGTGTGTATGTGTGTGCTTAGGGTACTTGGGATACCTATAGTGCTTGGTGACTAGGGGAGCGGGAATCAAGGGTCAAAGCTCTTTAGAAGGAGGGGAAAGAGGTAGGTTAAACTAAGACAGTGAAAGTTGCTCCCAGGGTTTCTTGAGGTCACTATTGCAAGGGAAAAAGCCCAGTGGCAAGGAGGAGACATCCAGGAAAGCGAGAGAGGCAGAAAGCTGGGAGATCAGGGCTGGAAACTGAGGCAGAAACCTAGTGGATTGGAGCTGGAAACCTAGGCAGAAAGCTGGGAGATCAGGGGCCAGAGAAGTGGTGGCAAGGAGGAAAGAGTCAGGAAACAGACAAAATCCAAGCTCATGGTTTCAAAATCACAGGTTTATTAAACAGTCAACACACTACACAGCCCCAGGAAGTTATTGGTACACACACACACACACACTTAGCAGGAGAAAGAGAGACTCAGTGGAAGAGTTGGATTCCAGGTAGGGAAGAGAAACAGAATCCAAGTCCTTGGTTGAAGAGAGGGCGGGGGTGATAGCTACCTATCCAGGCTGGAAGGGGGTCCCCAATGGCCAGTTGGGGTCTTTGTCCAGAGGTGCTGTCCGGAGGGGGGTCGTCAGCAGGGCTGCTGGGTGGATAGGTGGTGTGGAGTGGTGCTGGTTCAGATGGAGAGGGCGTCCCAAGGAGTCAGTCTTCACTACCCATTTTTATGGGGCAGACTACTTATGATCTTCTATGGGGAGGGCCTGTCCAAACAAGGTCGGCCCTGTTCCAGGCGGTTCCAGATGTTCATACTGAGCATGTGCAGCCTTGGCACAATGGTGGGTTGCCTCTTCTTTTTTATCTTGAATGCTGAGTGTGATTCCAATGGCTGGGTTATTGGTCCAGGTATTGGTTTTGATGATGGGGTGATTATTTAGGGGGTCCTGCTATTACTGTGTTTCACTCATCCATCCACTCTTTTGTTTCAGACCTTCAAAGAGAAGTGCAGGGGTTTGGGGAAACTGCCTTTCAAGCTGCAGGCAAGCAAACTCATGACATGGGTGACACTGTGTGTGAAGGTGCCGTAGGGTGAAAGCTGCAGACCTGCTAGCCCCTGCTGAGGCCACAAAGCCTGCCAACTGTTGAGGAGCTAGGTGCAGGGCTCCTGGGTTCTGGTGCCCTACACCTCTAGCAGCTGACAGGCAAAGCTCGTGTCATGTGTTTTGCTTGTCCGCACCCTGAGGTGCAGGACCCCAGAAGCCAGACTCCCCTTGCACCTATCTCCTTAACAGCTGGTACACTTTGTGGCCCCAGCAGGGGCCACCACTCCTGCAGATTTCAGTCCGCTGTGCCTTGACACACACAGGGTCATCTATGTCATGAGTTTTGCCTGTCAGCAGCCTGAGGCACAGTTTTCCCAAACACCTCCACTGGTCTTCTTGAAACTTGGTAAACTTCATGGCCTCAGCAGGGGCTACCATTCCAGCTTGCAGCTCATCCAAATCAGACAAAATCCAGCAAAGATATAAATAGTTCAGTGATTCCCCATTATACCCATTGGTCGTATCTCTGAAATGGCTCCAAAGCTATTCTGAAGCTGTTTGGAAGCTTCAAACAACTTTGGAAAGCCTAATGAAGCCAACACTTCAATCTGGATATGCTGCTTCAGGTGCTGAAGCATCCAAAGCTTCTCCAAATCCCAAGCACAGTCTGAAGCTTCACACTGCCCTAGTGATTATTCCCCTGCATTCAGCACTGGTGAAGCCACATCTGGAGCACTGTGTTCAGTTTTGGACCCCTCACTTCAGAAAGGATGTGAACAAATATGAGAAAATCCAGTAAAGAGGGATAGAAATGGTGAGGGGGTTGGGAGATATGACTTGTGAGGAGAGACCGAGGGAACTGGATGCCATTAGTCTAAAGAAAAGAAGACTGAAAGGGGGTTTAATAGCACCTTCAACTACCTGAAGAGGGGTTCCAAAGAGGATGGAGTTAGGCTGTTCTCAGTGGTGGCTGACTGCAGAACATAGAGCAATGATCCCAAGTTTCAGCAAGGGAAGTAAAACACGGAAGCAGGTTCCCCAGAGAGGTTGTGGACTCTTCATCCTTGGAGGTCTTTAAGACCCAGCCAGACACAGCTTTGAATGGGATGATCTACTTGGGGATGGTCCTGTTTTGAGCAGGAATTTGGTCTAAATGACTTTCTGAGGTCCCTTCCAACCATAATTTTCTATGATTCTGTCAGAACGTAGGATTTCTCCCACCCCAAATCCGTTATCCCAGGAGCCTCACTAGGCTGCAGAGTTAGTGTAATCACAGTGCGTCACAGTAGATTTGATTCATTGAGTCTGCTGGAGCGTGTTAATTAGTGTGTTCCAGCAGCCTCCACATCTCATGTGTTCAGGATCTCCACACTTCAAAATGCTGAATGAGCTTTGGTTTAAACACCCCTGCCTCCACTGGAAAGCACGGGACACTGAATACATGAGATGGTGCAGGCATTTTCAGTTAGGACATCTCTTAGAA
>JAGPOW010002698.1:2207699-2228983 GCA_030014935.1 Caiman crocodilus | reverse complement strand
TTGGCTGCTTTCTGCTGTCTAACAATCAGGATTCACTGCAATATACAGGCTTGGCTTTCACCCATGCATGTAAGTTCTGCCATAGGCCTAAAAGAAAGGCATTCAGAAACTATGATTATCATCAGCAACATTAGTACTCTAATGTACAACCCATGCAGTTTTCCTATAGATCCATATTTAGAGAGGTACTCCCTCTTCTAAGGATCTGCAGTATGGAGGAGGATTACTGTGGTTCTGGTTCTGTTCCCATGACAAATATCATACATTCAAATTTTCAAAGTGAATGTGTTTGTTCAACTTACATGGTGTTAACAGACTAAGTACAGCTTTGTCAAATATGTTCAGTTGGGAAAAACAAACAACATGTTGGGTTCTAAATAGAAATGGTTGTGAACAATGGTGTCCTTTTATGCAAAACGTTTAAAGATTAAGTGGTCCACCCTGCACATGAGAAAGAAGATTTTAATTGCCATTTCTTCCTGTGGAATTTGAACTCACCTCTACAAAGAAACTACCCTCAAATGTGTATATGATATAATCCAAGTAGGGGGAGCTTGGAAGTCCTGTCAGAATCTCCTGCCTGCAAGCGATTATCATAGAATCACAGAAAATTAGGGTTGGAAGAGACCTCAGGAGATCATTTATCCCAAGAGTTGGCTACATTTTTCAACAATGCCAAAAATACAACAAAGTCTACTTGTAAGTTGTTGGTGTGCTAAGCAAACAAAACTGGAGGGTATGGGAGGTTACTTGGGTGGATGCACTGCTGATTATTACAGTTAATAATCATGAGCTTATTCTTTTTTTTTTTTTTTACAGCAAATCCCAAATTTTCAAAAAGAGCAAAACTAACCATGTGGTGACAATAAATAAAAGTTCACATAGTACAGACAGAAACAGCAACAAAAGTGGAATTTGTGTATTCCTTGTTTCTGTATTCTTTTTCCTTTGTTAAGTGTATTGGGATGTAACTTTGATGTGCAGGCAACAACAGGTTCTGCAGAGCCCTGGCCTGGCTCATGGCCCATGGTGGATGTATGAGTGGCTCTGGGTGGATGGCAGGGAAGGGGCTAGGGCTGTGCTACTAAGCAGGGATCTATTCTGTTTCCCGTGGTCCCCCTCCTGGCCCAGATCCTGTTTCAGGAGAGTGGTGTAGCTACAGTAGGAATGGGCAGGTCCCTTGCTCAGCCTTGCCACATGATGTGGGCTGCAGGGATGGCCAAGGGTTGGGGAGCTGTGACATGAGGTGGGGGCAAGGGACTGGAACTCTACAGTCCCTACTGTGGTGATACCATCTACCCCACAGACACTCACGTCCACCCAGAGAGACAGCAGGTCCTGGATCAATGACCTGTCCAGCTCCTACATAAAGTCCTTCGTCTTCACTCCTGACTCTGGGAATTAGTATGTCATGTCCAAAGCCCCTTCCCTTTGCCTGCCTTCTAAGGTTTTGAGTTTCTTGAGTTCAGCCCCAGCAGAATTTCTCCGGACTGCAACCATGTCCCTTTTCCCCATTTTAACAGCCCTTCCAAGTTATTTTGCCCCTTTCACAAACTGGACAAATGCAACATTGAACACTGAGACACAGCCCTTCCAAGGGTTGCCAACCCTTCCGGATTCATAGGGAGTTTCCCAGAATCTGCACTGATCTTCTAGTGATTATTGAAAGCAATCTGAGGAACTGATATCGGGGAAGAAGGAGGCAAGCAGCAACAGGGCATAGACTCCACACCCAGCAGTGATGCGGCAACATCCCATGCCTTTCCCCATTCTGGATAGGCAAGTGGTGGCAGCACCCTCCCCCAAGTGGGCTGGGCAAGTGGCGGCAGTACCCACCCCCCTCCTGTGCCTGGGCAAGTGGTGGCAGTGCCCAGCCCCCATGTCCTCCTGTGCCAGCTGGGCAAGTGACATCAGGGTACATACTCTGCTCCCAGAGCTGATGCCACCACTTGCCCAGCTGAGGTGAGGAGTGGAGTGATGTGGGTGCAGCAGTGCTGGGAGTGGGGGCTATGCCCTGCTGCCACTTGCCCCCTTCTGCCTGGAGTGAGCTGTGTCTGCATTGTGCCTACCCCGCCGCACAGCTGGGCAAATGGCAGCAGGGCATAGCCCCCACACCCATCTCTGCTGTGCCCACATCCCATGCACCCCTGCCCCCCTCCCTGAGTTTCATGCCCCCCACCCCAGCTGAGCAGCTTGTCCCAGCCCCAGCCCCAATCCCTCCCTCCCCCCTCTGCCAACCACAATAGACTTACCAGCTGGAGGCAGCTGTGTCCAGTGTGGTGAGGATTGCTGCCTGTTTAGTCTATGGCCAAATCTCTGCATCAGCTAAATCTTTTCTGAATTGATTCAGAGGCTTCCAATTCAATGCAGAATTTTAAATGGTCTCTTGATTTGATTTGGATTTAGAGATTTGGTTGCCATATCATGCCAAATTTCCTCTAAATCAAATTGGCTACCAAGGCTTTGCACAGCCCTACAACCTAGTCAACCATTAGCTTTGTTTTTGCAACAAGAGCATAATATTGTCTCATATTCATCTTATGGTCTCTGTAATAGAGCCCCAACCCCCATTACTAGAAGAAATGCCAGAGCAGGGATGACCCTGATGTCATCAGCCCCTCCCCACCTGGGACTTTCTTGTCCCTTCTCTGCCCTCCCCTCATCCATTACCCCTCTCTAGCAACTGTGGTGCCATCCATAGCTTGAAGCCATCTTCCATTTCCTTTCCCCACCCCACCCTGCAGCCAGAGCAGCCAGAACAGGGCGAGACAGCGTTGCTGTGGCTATCCCTGGGAAGGATGCCATGAGAGGTCACCAGGTGAATCCCTGAGAGAAAAGGGGGAGCCAAGGAGTGGCCACACTATGATGACTGAGCAAATCAAGAAATAAGTTCTTTTTGTTTACATATCTTTTGGGCTCTGACCAATCCCCAGTGCCAGCCCAGGCAGGACTTCTGGCACCTGCCAGAGATGTAAGTTCTAACAGAATGGGGAGTGTCTGGGAGTAGGGTCCCTGAGGTCAGAGGTGGGTGTTGCATCCCCTACACCCATAAACTCTACCACCTTGGCTAAGGCACTTTCTTGGATGTGGAGGACAGCCATTATGCCAAACCCACTTTATGTGCTTCAAAGCCAGGAGGCCAGATCCACCACAACTCTCCCCACTCAAAAGCAGGAGACAGTCAGTGAGGATCTCTATACATGTGCTCCACGGTGGAAGGATGGCATTTTAATTAGAGCATCTCTGAGAGTATTCAGCATCCAGCACTTCAAAATGATGGCAGGGGTGCTTTATCTAAAGATCATTTGATGAGGATTGGTTAAATCATCTCCACCATCATTTTCAAAATTGAGAACACTGAACACACATGACGTGGGAGCTGCTGGGGTGTGCTAATTAGCATGCTACAGCAGACTCAGTCGAGTCTGTTCCCACACATGCTGTGAAGAAATCCCCTTTTACATATGCCTCCTGCTCTGAGTCTGCCCAGCCCCTCTGTTTTCAAACTCTGGCTACTGGATGCACCTGGTCAAGCTAAATGACTAAGTTATAAAAAATCCATAGGGAATGGGGATCTTGCTCTTCCTTTGTCCTCAGTTTCTCACTTAACAACCTGTGTGACCCTAGTCACTCCACCTGAGGGATGCTGACAGCTTTTTAAAGGATTGGGCTTCTTTGGGTCATCTGGTCTGGGGGGCTTTTTCCAGCAGGCGTCTTGGGACAGACTGTCATGTGGGCACCTCAGGCTGCTGTCTGCATAAATCAGTGAGTTTGCCTGAAGATTAGTTAGAAAGCTAGCTATAAGGTAATTAGATGTGTATGAAAAGAATCGCTGAACTCTATATTTGATGAAAGGCTCAACATATTATGTTTTGTTGAAGGTATTTTTTTCTAATACTCTTCTATGTTGTAGTCTTTCCCCATTCTCCTTCGCTCTGATTAATAAAATCAAAAGATACCTGCATGCAGTGTTTTGGGTGTGAATTCCAGAGGCGAGAGGGGTCACACAGCCTTTATTTGCTCTTTGCTCAGCTAGCTAAGGCGGGCATGGCTTTTTACCAGTGGAGGATGCTACTTTTGAATACTTCAGGCCAACAGAAGAACCCCAAAATACTGTAGTGGGGCTAAGCACCCCAAAGGTCTGCAGGGTCTTTGTACCCCAGGATGCTAGAGCCCTAACTGACACCAGAGCCTGGGTGGTGGCAGCAATTACCTCAGGTTTGAGAGTGTGCTCCAGGAAGAGGGTCAGCCAGATGTGCGCATCCCAGGGGAGACACCCAAAGAGTGGTTTTGGTTGGGCAGAGTGAGGAGGATGGCTAAGGGTAGTAGTGCCCCCTCCTGACCTGCCACACATGTTAATTAGCATGCACTTGAGCAGAGGTCTATCATGTGTATAGGTGCCCTGGTTAAATTTCTTTAGGCTTTCCTATTTCTACTTTTACTTAGAGGACATTACAGCCTTCAGAGGAGCTTGAACCATCACATCGCAGAACATTTTGGTGCACTGCACTAGGACAGAACCAGTCTCTAGGCTCTGGAAAGTGCAACTCCTGGATTTCAAATTGGAATGGAAGATGGGGAGGAGCCTGGGACATGGTCAGGGATAAAGAAACTTTGACCCTTCTTGAATGAGACTTCTGTAAAATCCACACAACCCCCTATTCCACCAGCGTAATGGCAGGAGTGAGGTACGGAATATCAGGACCAGGTTGTGTGATGGTGTGTGAGAACTTGTTGTATTTCTTCAACAATTTCCCTTAAACAAATTCTTCAAATGTTCTTAGTTGTAACAACTTTATTAATATACCTTTCCTTCTGCATTTACCATTTTTTTCAGCGCTTGGGTGAAATGCTCACCGGACCCACTTTCCAGAGCCTATATCCATAATCCCTTTTGTGAGAAGTGAAGTTTTTGTGAGATCAGATGGTGGACTCCTTGGTGAGAAGTTCCCTATCTAAACAGTCCCTCTGAGCACTACTGTGATAAGAGCCATCTCTTATAATGGGATTTTCCCCCCTCTAATAAACAATGAAAGTTAGCCTGAGTGGGAGATGGCCACCTCTGGGCCTGGCCCCATGGAGGAAGAGAAGAGAACAAATGATAACAACTTTGTACCACTGTTATTCTGAAGCCAGAGACCTAGTCTTGTAAACAAGCCCCCCGCCCTTTAAGACAGCTAGGGTCTCTATAGTAGTTTTAGCATTTCAACTCTACACGCAAGGCATATGCATACTTTTGCATGTACTGCAGTGAAGCTGTGCTAATAATTGTTTTAATGAATAACCATAATTTTTTCTGCTGTTCTCCTCAGAGCCTCCTTAACATCCTTGTTCCTCAGGCTATAGATCAGGGGGTTCAGCATGGGGATCACCACTGTGTAGAACACAGACACTACTTTATCTGTATTCAATGAGTAGCTGGAGCTCGGTCGTAAGTACATGAAGATCGTAGTCCCATATAACAAGGTAACAACTGTCAGGTGGGAGGCACAGGTGGAGAAGGCTTTGTGCCTGCCCTCAGAAGAGTGCATCTTCAGGATTGTGAGAAAGATGAACATGTAAGAGATGAGGATGGTAAAGATGGTACTGAGCTCAATTACTCCCGCTAAGGCAAAGAGAATCATCTCATTGATGTAGGTGTTGGAGCAAGACAGAGACAGGAGTGGGGGAACATCACAGAAGAAGTGATTGATGACATTGGAATTACAGAAGGGCATCCTGACAATGAAAGTCATTTGTATAACAGAATTCACAATGCCACCTATATATGACCCTGCAACCAGCTGTATACACAGTCTCCTAGTCACAACAGCTGTATAGACCAGTGGGTTACAGATGGCCATGTATCTGTCATAGGCCATTGCAGCCAGCAGGAAGCACTCAGCTGTCACAAAGACTATGTAGAAGAATGCTTGCCCTGTGCAGCCAGCAAAAGAAATGGTTCTCTTTTCAGCCACAAAAGTCACCAGTGTTCTGGGAGCAATGACAGAGGAGAAGCAGATATCAACCACAGACAGACTGTTAAGGAAAAAATACATGGAAGTGTGGAGTCGGGGATCACTGTGGATTACTATAATTATCCCAATGTTGCCCACCAGAGTGACTGTGTACATCAGGAGGAAAATGACAAAGAGAATGACTTTCATATCTGGCCGCTCCGTAAGCCCCATCAGAATGAACTCAGTCACCATGGTGTAATTTCTATCTGCCATGTAGTCAGCATCTCACATCTGCTGAAATGAGAAACAGCATTAGAAATCTAAGGGATAGAAAACAGAAGGTGTTTATCTACCTCCCTAAAATACCCGGGGTATGCCTATTCATCTGGATTGTGTGGGACCTAGGTCTTCTTACCCCATTCATGACAAGGAATATTAATATTTAACCCAAGGAACCTATTACTGATCAAAATTAATACACAGAAGAACTTAACAGGGCTCAAAAAAGACTATATGTATACAGATAATAGGAACATTTTAAGTAATAATAGGTTTGATGCAACTTATAAATCAAGCTGCAAGTGCTGCTTTAACTTGTTGAAGCCTCTGGGTAGAGGCAATATCCTTTATTAGATCAACTAAATAGTTGCAAAAACATTGTTATCTGCAAGCTTTCAGACACATGTCCTTCCTCAAGGTGGGGGAGAAAGAAAGGAAAACAAAGAAATTAAAAATGGTGAGAGATATGAAAGATGGTCAGGAATCCCCCAGGTATGAAAAAAGCCAAACTTTAGAAAGCTGTTCTGCGGGAATGCAAATTTAGAAGGGGTGCAAGGAACAAAAGCAGGTTGTTTACCTGCAGCTTTCAGATGTCAGACAGATTTGTGGCAGGGAAGGAGCATAATAAAATCAATGTTCAAAATTAATCCTGGTTATTGAAATTGGCTTTTTTCTTCTTCTTCACCTTGTGAAGTTTCCATGTCAAATGGTAAAATGTGCTAACTTTCATATTTCAAGGATAATGATTTATATCTGATCTTACTACAATGACACCCCTTAGATAGATTAGAGACAATCGCTGGGAAAAGGTGTATGTGTGGCTCCCATGGCAGTGGTACCTGACAGCCTCAGGTAAGGTAATATGGTTTGCTTAATGAAGTTATGACTGATGTTCCTCATGCTCCTCAAATTCTTGCCAGCCTGGGTTATGACCAGGTAAAATTAAAACAAGTCATTCATTGCTTGTCATCATTTCCACATTGACCATACAGGTAATTCCCACTTAGCGCTCTTAATTGGTTCCAGAAAAAACAAATGTTAAGAGGAATTGTATTAAGCGAAACCCATTTCGCCAGAGGAATTTATGTTAATAAATATAATTGGTTCCCAGGATGCTGCTGCTGCCTACCCAGGCCCAGGCCACGCAGGCAGTGCTGTTGGTCCTGTCTATGCTAGGTTGTCAGTGAGGGGGGTCACACCTAAAATCAAGGTCACTGCAGACTGAGTCCCCCTTCTCCTTGCTGGCACAGCCTGCCCTGGCTCCATAACGCCCATGGCAGCCAAGGTCCCATGCTCCTGCTGCCTCGCCCTGGACTCCCACCAGCCCTGGCCCTGGGGCACCAGCATCAGCCCTTGGGCACCGACACAGGCCTTGTTCTCATGCCTGCCTGCCCACTTGTTGCCACTTGCCTCCCCACCTACCATTGCCATTTCCCCACCCGCCACCACTGCTTCTCCCCACCCTGGCCATTCAGTGTGGGAATCAGGTACGCTAAGCGAAACCACATTAAGTGGGTTTGCCTGTATTCAGAGAGTGATGTAAAACCTCAAGGAGTTTTCTCATTTACTTCAGCTGCGGACTGGACTTTGTTGACCCTTTCCCAGGTCCCTTAAATCGCATATTAAAAATAAATGCTTAGAGAACATGTGTAAAAAAAACTACAGGTGTTTGAAAAGGGAAAAACACATGCTTTAATCCTCTGGATAAAAGCTTCAAGTATTAAGCATACTTGGACTTGTCTTCAAAGGACCAGGTATTCAAAACAGTCTCTTATTCTGCAAACAACCTCCCTGATGTCAGCAGAACTACTTATGGAGAAATGAGTGCTAGGAATAAATAAGGGAAGCTAGAGCTCTTTCCTGTCTCTCTCTCTCTCTATACTAAGTCTGAAAGGTTTATATATTTACACTAAGGTTTAATTTATGAAAACTTTACAAAAGATAAATAACTATTTAACAATCTTATAGAGGCTGGTACATCAATACAGGATAGCTTATATCCCATTTTTAACAACTGGATGGATGCTTTTGTAAGCCTCTATCATACAAACTACTAATGTTTGCAACAGGCTTGTCATACTGATTAATCATTCAGTGATCCTTTGTAAAGTATTGTCAAATGGAACCTCAAAACTAAATACGTTTTGCAGAAGCATTGTATTTGAACATCAGCAGCTAAGGATAACTGAGTTGACTGCAGCTGTTTCTCTGAAAATGCACCTGTAATGGTTGCAGAATTCCTGTTTCCTCAAAAGCACATTTCCAGAATATATTTACATCTTTCAGTACAAAAAGGGATTTGAATCTGTGCTATTCACCTCACAACTGAATTGTCTATCCATAAGATGTAGAGTTGTCTAAGCATCTAGTTGAAGTTGTTTCACTCTGTGGGCATATCTACACATGTGCTTTAGGGCAGAATAGACTGCATAGTTTTTCTGCAAAGCATCACCATCTACATGCGTACCCAAATTAGGATGGAGTCAACTAATTAACTTTGCCATAACATAGTGCTGCTGGGGACAGGACTGTTTTACAGTGGAGTAATTAACTGAGTTGAAGTGTGCATGTGGACACTGGCTGGGGGCATAAATTGCACCCAGTCAGCCCAGCCAGCCGGGTACTTGTCCCACCTTTACTTCAATTGCTGATGTCTCAGGCACACATGTAGATACTGTGCCCAGGAGCAATTTACTCTGGCCTGAGCTGTTCTGGAGTTTATTGCTTCACATTAATTGCACTTGTAAGTGCATCCAAGGTGGATACATTTCATGTTTACTGGACCATCAAGAACAACATAGTAGGTATAACTCCATAGCTCAGTGGTTAGGCAATTTGTGAGTGATAAGCAAGACATACTTGCCAGGTCCTGACTTTATTTGGTATAAAATATTTAGTGGAACAGCGACAGGAATCCATATCTCTTCCCTCCCCAGATGAATTCACTAAACTCTAGGATTGTGAGTCTCTGGAGAGATGAATTGTGCATCTATTCTTTATTCCAGCTCAGCATCTTGTTTTGTATGAGATTTTGTCTTTTTAGAATTTCCTTCCTTTGTCAATGTTCCCTCTTTTACTCTGTCTAGACATGTTACAAGCTGATAACAATTGAAGTTCACAGCATTAGGATAGATTCAAGACTAGGCAAATTGATTTTGTTATTCCTCATCAAGAAAGCAAGCCAAATCCTCACTTAATGCAAATCAGTGCAGCTGCACTTTAGCCAGCAGCATTTCAGCAACTTATATCAACTCTAAATCTGTCTGAGAGCTCATTTCAGCCTCAAGTCTCATGAAAAAATCAAACCTACCTGCAGGTGAAAGGCACCTTGCCTGAATGGCTAGAAAGTCCTTTTGCTACTGGCTGATGCGTGCTCTCTATGATCAGGTCTCTTGCCATCTCAATATGGGTTATATACCTAGACTTCCAAAAGGCATTTGATATAGTATCCTGCAATATCCTTGTGGGACAACTGAAAGGTTATAGCTCAGCTGCTTGACAGGTCAGTGGGTGGCAATAGGTTGCAGATAAAGGTGGACCTGGATAGGCTTTAGAGTTGGGCAGACTAAAACCAGATGAAGTTTAACACTTACAAGTGTAAGGTGCTCCAACCCATTCTTGAACATCTCCAGTGACTAAGAGTCCACAAATACCCTAGGAAGTCTCTTCCACTACCTCATTATTTTTACAGTAAAAAAGTTTTTCCTGATATTAAACCTAAACCTACTTTGCTGAAACTTCAAAGCAACAGTCCACAAGCTACTCTCTGCAGCAAATGAGAAAAGGTGCTTTCCCTCTTTTTTGTGGCAGCCCTTCATGTATTTGAAAACTGCTAGCATGTCCCCTCTTAAGTACCTTTTCTGGAAGCTGAACACACCTGACTCCTTCAGCATCTACTCATATAATTTGTATTCCAAGCTCTGTTATCATTGCTGTCATATGCCTCTGAACCATCCCTTAACTCAGTCAGATCAGGATGGAAGATTTTGCAGAGTTTTAAAGGAGAAAACACACATACAAAAATGTCATCTTGCCTGCACATCGTTTCTTATCTGTTATTAGTCACCTCTAAATCAAGTCGGAAGCCACAGAACATTTTGATCCAAGTCCCAAACACAGTGACCAGGGCACACTTTGTAAATAGCAGTAATTGACTACTGTTGTTATCATTAAAGCTATCCTAAACCTGTTTTGCGTGCCCAGTAACAAGAAATCTCTTACCTACTTGAATCATGCTATCTCCATGAAAACTCACAGCTACTGTAGAAGTAAAGCAGTTATTGCCCATTTAATTATTGTTGAAATTTGTTTCCCAGGCAAAAAATCCTCATCCCCTATGTTTTTGCCAATGAAATTGAAGACTCACCTTAGTAACTGCAACCCAAATGATAGTCTGAAGGTATGGGGTATCAGATCATTAAGAATTTAACCTGCAAGGATCTCATTGCTTCTGGTCAGAACATGCAACATGCAGAATGTTTCTGCGAACTTACTAGGAGGTAGAGACGTAACATCATGCAATTATATAAACACCAGAGCTGGAAAAGCACATTTAAGTTTTCTAAGGTGGCCTCTGGGAGGAATGTTCCCTAAGGGGCATTGTCTAGTGAAGTTGGTCTCAAAGTTTTCAATATTGTGGAATACAAGCTAATAGACTATCATAAACAAAGCCCCTGTCATGCATAATTCAGATCCCTCTCATTAGTTTTGAAAAAGAAATTATACTGTAACCATATAAACTATATATGGAGAATTACATATGGAAAGACTGGCCTTGAACCTGTCATTAAAGCTTTCTTTTTTTTTTAAATTGAGCAAGGTGGGATTCAAACTCTTAGCTATATGTGAAAGACATTTATAATTTCTAATGACTGTTATTCCTCCATCTTAACTGCCAAGCAGTGGGTAGGCTTGTTATCAGAAAATAAAGCCATTTCCTTTGCTGTATGTGTAACACCATTTTATACTTCCATTGGCTTTAGGTCTGTTGAGTATCGCCTGTTGGCCGTGAAGGCCTATGACCACTGTGTGTGCATCCACGCATGCAAGCCTGCACACTTGCAGCAGCTCAAATAGAAGTGCTTGAATTCAAGCGGGGGCTTGGGGGGGCAAGTAGGGGCTGGAGCTGGGTGGGACAGCCATCGGGGGGTGCAGGGGGCAGGGGGGTGATGAGGCCAGGTGGCTTAGCCATCTGGGGCTGGAGGTAGCTAGAGGGGCCATCCAGGGGTCCCCCAAGGTCTCCTCCCCCCTTCTCCAGGCCCACCCACCCCTTAGTTGCCAGGAAGAGCCTGGCTCCAGCTCCTTGCAACTGGCATGATGTCTGCCTCACATTGGCAGGCAGCGTGCTTCAGCAACTCAGTGAAGGCCAACCATAGAGATGCTCTGGCCGGCTATCAGAGCATCTCTATGGAGGACCCAGCCTCTGGTTGCCTTGTCCTGCTTTTTCCCTCTGTGTTTTTTTTTTTTACCCCTGGATATGCAGGAGTCTAATTTTGCCCCAGCATTTCAAATTTGCAGCATGGGGAACATTTTTTTTCATTCCCACGTGTGCCTCTTGTAGCATCTCAAAGGGCTTTGATCCACTGCAAGAGGCGTGTGTGTGATCTACATGTTCTGTGTAGCTATCTGTAAACTATTGCTTTACATCATTGCCACGTCAAAAAGACTTGGTATTCAGCTACTCTTAGCTCCCTATATCGTCATCTTTCTTTGTGTGCTGATCTACATGGATTATATGTATGGGGGATCTTTTTGTGGCTCCAATCAGATCAATCGCTTCATCTATGATATCACCTGATTATTGAAACTCTTGCTCTGGCACCAGCAGAAATAAGGTGATCTTTGCCTTTGTTAGCCTAAATGGACTTGACACCAGCATAATAAAATTTCCTTTATCTACAACCTTTCCACTATCATGAGGATGTGCTCAGCACACAGAAGGTCCAAAGACTTCAACATATGTACTTCTCACATAATGGTTGTTTCTTTATTCTATTAACCAGTTTCCTGTCCAGACACCATGGCCAAGAAAAAAAAGGTAACATTAGCGTTCTACACAGAGGTGATCTCATGCTGAGCCCCTGATTTGCAGTCTGAGGAAAAGAAAGGTGAACGATGCCAACATCAACACTGAAGGTTACACTGTGTTCTGGAAGGTCAGGTTTGGGAGAAAACATGTGATCTTGTTCCTGGTTCAGGAGGAAGAAGAGAGCAGAGCAGAATGCATTTGAGTGAAGATAAAAGGTGAAATACACAGAACCAATATCGTCGTGAAGATGTATTATAAGCCATAAAGTCAGGAAAAGGAGGTGGATGAGGCACTTTTCTATGAGGTGGCCAAATTATCCCAAAGCTACAAGATGGTACCAATGGGGAACATCAGTTTTCCAGACATCTGCTGGAAGAACAATTCAGCCAAACATAAAATGTTGAGCTGAGTCCTAACTTGTGTGGAGGCAAATCCTATGTTCCAGAAGGCTGAGGATACAACCAGGGGATCATCTGTCTTGGATGCTGCCCTGACCAATAGTGAAGAAATGGTAGATGATGTCTTCTTCTTCTTTTATGTCCTTTTCATCAACTAAAAGTTGATGACAGGGTATTTAGCAGAATTTAGCAGATTTGTTAGAATCTGACAGGTGCCACAACATAAATGGTAGAGGATGTGAAGATGACAGGAAATTTGGGGGAAGTGATCACAATGTAAAAGCATACCAGATACTGAAAGGGGAAAGCATGAGATTAGTAAAATTAGCATGCAATTACAAATATGACTTTTGCCAGGTGGCATATGTAACATTAGTATGAGCAACAGCATTTATTTTGGCATAAACATGAGGACCAATTTTATAACAACAACATTTAAGGATTATATTGAGCAATATTAGTCCTATGATTAAACCTATTACTACTGCAAACAAAGGAAAGGGAGAACCTTTAGTGACGGTATACATTGTACAGTACAGGCTACTTCATACCACTTGCACAGTGTGGGAATGTTAGTAGTGCGCTTAATAATTTGCCCTCCCTCTTGGGCTATGAGGGCAAGTTGTCTACATTTCCGGGCATCGATAAACATTCCACCCTTTTAGTTGGGGCATGTCTACATCTTGAACCCAGGATTTTGGAAGAGTTAGGTTAAGGGTGAAACTTTCTAGTTGGGTTTTTGGGCACATTAGAGTAGCTTCTTGGCCTTGGACATGTAAAGTAGCTGATGCGCCTTGAAAATCTTGAGCTTCTGCACAACATCTGGTGCAGGAGGCCCCAAATTGGGATAGTACAAGTGGCCAGAACCTTCCCAACAAACTCGCTGAGCTAAGGTAATATAGGGAGTCGCTGGTAGGGTCATTATATAAACCATGTTGGGGGGTATTATTGGGTCACATCCTTCATAAAGTTTCCAAGCCTATCAGAATGGCATTTACAGGGCATACCAGGGATTGAGTTAAATACCTGGGGCCTTCTGTGGTTATAATCTCCCAAAGGGACAATGTAATTCCCAGTCCCACATACATCCTCCCCCGAATCCTGTTATTAAAAGGTGGGCAGTGGACCATGTGCCATTTGCTACCCCATGTACGACAAAAAAGCATTTTGTCTTGCTACATCCCTTCCATCTTGTGCTTCATGTGTCTTGGTAAACTAACCGTTGGGTTAAAACTGGGGGTAGTCCATGGTGCTTTAAGTCAGCAGGCTATTCTTTGTGTCTGAGATCTCTCACCACCTGGGAGAAGTGAAAGTTAAGTGAAAGCTGCACTTGCGCACACGCAGTGCTCCAAATTTGATTGGCATTGGCTTGAAAAGCTGCATGCATTAAAAGGTAACTTATTTGTGCTGCTTCTCGGCCAATAGTTGCTACTAACTCATCAGTGTATTCTAGGGCCATGTTATCAATTATACCCCCTTTAGTGAGAAAACCTATGGCTTGTCATATATTCATGATTCCTTGGGTGCTTTTCTGAGATTTATCTATGTTTCAAACTCTCATGGCTGAATTAAGCCTGTTGCACACATGGTCTAGGATACCTCTTTTCTTTGGGGCAATTGGAGGTTGTTGGGCTGTGAGTTGGAAAACAGCTGGCCAAGACCAGTGCAACATAATCTCTGCCAACTGGGTGCCAGCAGAGCAGTTGGGGAATGCTGTTCTGATAAACCATTGCTCAGTGTTAAAGGTGATATAGGCATTAAATAAGGAGGCATTAAGGAGAGCTGGAACTCTGGTTTGGGACCTCCACTATGGGGTGACATTAGACAAGCGAGGTAGTGCATACACCTGTGGTGGCTCCTTTTGGATTAGCAACATGCATCCCCACTTAATGCAAAAAATGGACAGGGATTCTCCCATTTGGGTGCTTAACCATTTCCGTTTTTGTCTTTGGGATTGGTAAACTTCTCAGTGGGGTTGGTCTATCCGCTGGAATGAATTTCCATTTGTGTACTTGAACACACACTGTCCAGGTACGACTATGGCATGGGTATCTTGCAAAAATGATTCTGGCACGGTGCCCCCCATGGGCTTGGCCAGTCATTTTAGGTTAACCAGTGTTGTGCCCTGAAGACTTTGCCAGACTGTTTGGCAATACGCAGCTATGGTATATTTAATTCTGTGAGTGTTCCCCCCTTCATCCAGATGGCAGAACCATAAAGTACCCGGAATATGGACGTGTTGGCTTCCCATTCCACGGACCACCACTTGACAGCATAAAAGTCATTTTTAAACCACCATAGTACCCTGCTATACCTGGAGGACTGGTGTATTTGGTGAGCTGTATACTACTGTGCCAAAGTATCATTGGGCAGGGGAATTGCTGGACTATCATTTTCCATGGAGGTGGGGTTGGAGGTTTTTGTCGCCTCTTTGGGCTCTGGGTGGTTGTAAAATTTTGAGCTGCAGGTGGGGTTGCGGCAGTGGTCACGTCGAGACGCAGGGTGGACAGTGTACCTGCAGGCAGAATGTAACAGCACCAGGGCCATTGGAAAAAAACACAACAAGCTCCCCGTCCCACAGTCATTTTTTCCAATTCTGGCATACGGGAGGAAACCAAGCCACCACCCTGTGCCACAGTAACATTAACAGATTCCCTTTTGCCAGTCCACAATCTACCACTGGTGACTGAAAGGCCAGTTTTGCACTTCTTCGATTGCAGCTGGGAGCTCCCAGTATTCCAGTGTGTCTGAGGCCCTGGCAGTGGGTGCGATCTTGGGTGTGGGAGCATGGTAATGCTGGTAATGCCCCACATTAGTCAAACAATAGCAAATGACTAGCAGTCCCATCATGATGGCGTTCTACCCCTTCATTGCTGGATGAGGGTGGCAGTGTTGCTCTGGAGCAGGGTGATGTCTTCAGAGCGCCCTGAGGCTGCTACGGCTGTGCCCGCAGAGGGACCCATTCTGCAGGAACAAGGAAAAATGGAGTCTGGCTCCCCTAGATGGACCTGACCTTGACACCCACCATGAGTTATGTGTGTCTCGTGCCATTAACACCCCTCCCCATTTGTCCCCCATTGGATGTTTAACTACTACCTGGTTTCCCACCTGGAGTTTCCCCCACCTACCCCTTGGCCGTTCCACTGCTGGCTCACAGGGCCCACTTTGATCAAAGGCTTGTTGCATGAGCATCCTCCAGCGTGGGGTCGATTGTTGGCCCAGTTGACTGAGCAATTCAGGTGCAGGTCCCAGTGCTTGAGTCTGAACCAGTGGGTATTTGCAGCTTGCTCTTTAAGATACCATTGGTTCATTCTATCAGTCCATTAGATAGCGAATGATAGGGAATGTAATAGGTCCACAGCACATGATGTTTTGCAGCCCACTCATAGACAAGATGGTTGCGAAAATGTGAACCACTGTTACTTTGCAGCTCTACAGGAGGTAGGGAGATGGCTAACAGGTTTTCCAGTGCTGCACAGGTGTCCTGCGCAGTGGCTGTGGCAGAGGCCTGGGAAAACAGCATTCAGGTGACTGCTTCCACTGCTACAAACACATGCTGTCACTTCCTCGGGGTGCAGGGAAGTGGGCCTATAAAGTCGCATTGCCAAACTTGCCATATTACCTTTTCATCGTGTAACAACAAAGGGGTAGTCGAGGCGGAGGTTAGTTGGACTTTGACCTCCTGGCAGGTGATGCAGGAGTTGACCAATTCTTGCTCTTCCCTTTTAGTTAGGTGAATGCCCTAGGTGGCTGCTAGGCAAGCAGTGCCATTGCGGCCAGGGTGCCCATGCTGCTGATGCAGCCATTCTGTGGCTAGTACTACAGGGGTCTGCCTGAGGGAGGGGCTGGGCGCCTTATCTAGGGGGGGCTGAGCCTCTGCTTCAGCAACAAGGGCTTCTGTGCTGTCTTTGGCTAGCTCTTCTACTTGCCTGTTCCACTTTCCTTCAGGCCCTTCAGCTTTTTTGCTCTTATGTGCTGCACTAACATAATTTGGTGCAACTCTCTACTATCATCCACGAATCACAGTAGATATAAATGAGTTTTGTGTAGCCTGACCCTAGTAGCAGTTCCTTGTTGGCCACATCAACTACAGTGGCCAGTTCAGCATACAGCGCACTTTGGCTGTTTCCCCACATCATAAGCTCCTTACCGTCTCCAATCCATATGGCAGTGCTCCTCCAGGTGTGACCTTTGTCTAAGCCATCAGTAAAGCAGACCTCTATGTCTTCTGATGTTTCCATGTCAGGTGAGAAGGGAGGTGCTTTCTTGATGTAAGATGGCTTGTCAGAGCTGGCTGCTTCTGGGTATATGGTAACTGTACTTACTGTGACTTTTTCCACTAATGCTGGACACCCCTTTGGGGTTACCCACTGAGTCTGACTTAAAATATAATAGATCCATTTTTGCATTGATGTTTCTTGGGCTCTCCCTCTGGGCAGGAGGTGTTGATCAGTCAATGCCTTTTTCAGGATGGGCACTGAAGTGGTTATGACAGTGGGTAACTCCCCTCTCAAGGCTTCTGTGGCTTCTAAAGCTGCACCTGCCGCACACAGCGTTTGTTCTAGCAGGGTGTATTGGTCTTCAGCCCCTTTCCAGCCTCAGCTCCAAAATCCAAGTGGCTTTCCCTCTGCTTTAGGTGTATCTCTCTGCCATAAGCTGCAATGGAGCCCCCTTTTGGACATGTTTGTATGGAGCCAGAGCTCCCCTTCTGGGCATAGGCTGCTAGGGAGGCATGCGTGGTTACCGCCTCCTTGAGGTCCCACATAGCATGTTGGTGCTTAGGGCCTCATTCCCACTGCATCTTTTTTTTACCTAAATTATACAGAAGCTGGACCAACGTGCTAAACTTGGGGACATGCAGGTGCCAGAAGTTAAGTGCTCCCATGTGGGCTTGCAGTTCTTTTACATTGTTGGCGGCAGGGGTATATACCAGGCTCTACAGCTCTTTAGTCATTATGGTGGGTCCACCTTGTACTCATTGGATTTCCAGGAATTCACACTGGGGTTCAACTTCTTGAATCTTTTTGCTGGACAGCACGAACCCAAACATCTGCACATTCTCCTTTAGGGACTCAGAAGCACAAATAGTTAATTCCCGCTCCTGGCCCCCCACCAGGACATTGTTGACATACTGCCAAACATGCACCTTTGGGTGACTCAGCTGGACTTTATGGACCACCGCAGCTAGCACTCCATGGGCCAAGGTGGGGCTGTGTACCCCACCCTGGGGTAGGACTGTGTAGGTGTACTCCTGTCCCAGCCATGTGAAGACAAACAAAGGCCAGTGATCTTCATGGTTAGGGTAGCAAGGAACATGTCTTTAGTGTCCATGGATCCCATCCACTGAGGGCCATAACACCTAATGCTTTCTGTTAATGCAGGCATGTATGGGACCGCAGTTGTCAGATGGTCAGGGTTGGCATTCAAAGCTCTAAAGTCAATAGTCAATTGCCAATCCCCATTTGGTTTACATACCAGCCACACTGGGTTGATGTATGGAGAATGAGTTTGAATGCTGGTTCCAACCTTCAGCTGCTGACTGATGATGTCCCGGATGGGTTGCACTGCGTCAGGGGGTGCGCAGTATTGAGGTCAATGTACCCACTTCATGGCTGGCAGGACAAGCAGGGTCATGGAGCATCAGGCTACTGCCATCATTACATTCTCCTGCTCCCTTTCCTGAACTGTGGCACAGCCAAACTGCCAGGATTCCAGCTTAAGAATAAATGGCTGCCCCCGCAACACATTTAGTCCCAGCAGGTTCAGCCCTCTCTGGAGCATTATAGCTGCTGCTGCTGTTACTATGGAGCCATTAGGCAAGGTGAAAGCAGACCAGACCAGATGTCATAGTTGTCTGTTGCCTCCAACTCCCACTACCTTGTAGGGGGGGTCCCCATGCCTTTCCATTCTGCACAGTCCAAAATGCATAACTGGTCACCAGTGTCTAGTAGCATGTTAATTGAGTTTTTCCTTCCTAGCACTTGGATTAAGGGCCTAATATTATTCTGTGTTACTGGCCCCCGATCTTCTACTACCCCTATGATGGCCCCTTGCTTGGGGGGTGGATCAGCTGGGACTCCTACTGCTGGGAACTGCGGGGTGGTGAGGGTTCTGTCTTCTTCTCTTTCGTGCCCTTGCAGTGTTTGACCCATATGGCTTGCAGGACTGTGGTAGGCAACCTGTCAATTTGCTCTTTACTAAACCCTGATGATAGTAACCCTCTCCACATTTGTGCCCGTGGGGTTTTGGATTTTTCATTTCCCACTTTCCCGGACTTGGGGGACCCTGCCAGGTTGTCTTTCTTGGGGGTCACTACCATAGCCTTGGCAGTTTCTATTAGTTTGGGAAGGCCCGGCTACTGCAAGATGGGCAAAAGCTGTGCCAACCTCCAGATCACATTTCATACCTGATGAGTTACTAACTCTTGTTGTAAGGCCAGTAGGGATGAGGTGCATTCTGTCAGTGCTCACTGACAGAAGTTCATCCACATAGCTTCTGTCACTAGTTCTTCATCTAGAGTTTGCCTCCAGTTTCCTGCTCAAATGATTTCAGTTAATGCTATTTGATGCAGACAGCGGATAGCTTCCTCTCAGTTAGCCAATGCCTGGGGAGAGAGTTAAGCTCTTTTTCCATGTCACCGCAACCAGCAGCAGCTGCCTGTATTGCAGCAGAAAACAGAGGAATGTTGTGGACCTGCCTGACCCACAGACCCAACTGGATTTTGGGTGGAGAACCAATTGTGTTGCCTCAGTGCGACTCACAGATACTGCCTAGGCTCCTTCACCATACATTCAAACCAACCAGTCTATTATTGGCTCCCCCAGTATGGCCTTATGTTGTTCTTGTAATTCTTGGATCTCTGTGAGAGTGAAGGAGAGTGTCTCCATTCTGGGATTTCCCCCCTGTTGCCCCACACGGGTCATCACTACTGGGAAGGTTTGGGCTAACTCTCCTCCAAAATTCTCTTGGGCCAATGGGGCATAAGAAGGTGGGATCTCACAGGGTTCTTCTGCAAGCCTCACATATTCATCATCTCCTGGCTAGTTTCTGCAATTTCACCATACAGACCGTCGCTCTCTGGGTCATCCCACAGCTCAATTTTTGGAATTCTGCCATAAAGACACTGCCAAACCTTTTAAAAAGGGAGGTTTGACTGATAGTGCTACTTGCACCTTCTGCTTCAGGGAGGTGATTGCCTGTGTGACTAGAATTTTTCTCTCCCAATGCTCTGGTATTTCTAGTCAGCCTCGTGCTGCTCTGGCCGCTGCACAAGTCATGCTACTAGAATCCTTTTCTTCCCTCAGTTCACTTTCAAACTGGGTTACCCGGTCCTCTAGGGATTGGATCTTTTGATGGAGCTGAGTGGCTTCCTCTGTCCCCAGTCTTAGGCAGGTTGCCAGCAGCCAGGACAGGCATCCTTTCCTTGGTCTGCCTTTCTGCATGTCAGTGTATGCAGCCCACTGACAGGGAACTGTGGCAGGATCACTCCAGGTGGGTCTCAAACTTTCTTTATCCCACCCTAGATTCCTACTACCTATAACCTCTTCTATTAAAGCAATCAACAGGGCCAACCCCTCTGCCCCCTCTGCGCCATTCTTCCCCTCCAAACTCTCCATCCTTGATCCTGTTTGTGATACCATTTGTCACAGGCCAACTGGGCACTGTGAGTGTTGCAGGCTGACTGGGTGCTGCAACTGTATCAGCCACTGGGCTGTTTGGTTCAGGATCAAGGAGGCAGAGTTGGGAGTGAAGCAAAAACAAGTTTCACATAACAGTAAAAATAGATTTTACTTATAACAACAGAATAGCAACAAAAATATGTTTTAGCAGCAAAATATGGTTTACACACAACAGTTAATAAAAAGGTGAAGCTAATAAACAGACAATATAGCAATAAAAATTAAAAATTGGCAGTGATAATAAAAACAGACAGACAAAGTGATAAAGAGTTCCCACTTGATTGGCAACTTATTGACCCTCAGTGCCAGGTACATGTCAAGTTGATCCAGTGAAGTCAGGCATCCCCAATTGATGCTGCTGGAGGGAGCACTGGGGAAGCTCCCACAGTCATGATCTGGTCCTTGCTCACACTGGGAGTCAGGAGTCCAGGCTTGGAACAGCAATGACCATCCTTCCTACTGGTCACCTGACATGTGTGTTCCTTTATATCTTGTCCTATGTTAATCTGTTAGCTTTAGAGCCACTCACAATCTTACCCTATAGCTGTTACCCTGTGGGGTTAAAAGTGTTAGAAATTATCATAAAAGGTTACTGCCTAAACTTGGGTTTACCCAATAAGCAAATCACACCACATAACTTTGGGGTGTGAGATTAGCATTTTTTTTTTGCCTAAGTTTAACTCACTTAGTTACTTTCTTCTGGAATTTTTTTTTGAAATGTGTTAATTATACTTTGTGGTCAGGTTTGTCATTTTTCTGACCTTTAAGCAAAATCTGTTAGGTCAGCTAAAGGTTGCAGTTTTGTTTTCTAGTTCCACTTCTTGGGGCCCACGTTAGTCTTATGACTAGTACAGACAGTTAGTTTTAACATTATGGTTATACTAATGACAGACACGATATGTCTGTGGGAAACAATCTTGCAAGCTTTGCCTTAGCTAATATTAACTATATACCATTGCTA
>JAGPOW010002698.1:2162330-2207599 GCA_030014935.1 Caiman crocodilus | reverse complement strand
TATGGTTATACTAATGACAGACACGATATGTCTGTGGGAAACAATCTTGCAAGCTTTGCCTTAGCTAATATTAACTATATACCATTGCTAGATGCTCTTTAGAAGTAAATCTTTTTTGTTATAACTTGCTCATTAACCCCTTTGGTTCTGGCCATCACAGCCCTCCCTCCTCTTCCATGAGGCAGGACCCAGTGGGGGCCATTTCCCACTCAGAGGGTATATGGTGAGTGTCCTAGGTGCCAGAGGACTGGCTTAGGAGACCACACTGCCCCATAATTTGGTGTCATCTGCAAAATTGGCCAGTGAGCTTTTCAATCCCTCATCCAAATCATTGATAAAGATTTTTAAAAGCACTGGTCGAAGCACAGACTCCTAAGGGACACCACTGGCCACTTTGTGCTAGGACAACACAGCTCCATTCATGAGAACTCTCTGGGTCCTATCCCCTATCCTGTAGCCAGTTTCTCACCCACTGAACCACCAAGCAGCTTAGCCCACAATCTTCATTTTCCCACAAGGCTATTGTGAGATATTAGATCAAAAGCCTTTTGCAAGTCTAGGAATATAACGTCTACCTTCTCTCCCATGTCTAGGTGGCGAGAGACCTGGTTGTAAAAGGAGATGAGCTGGGATGGTTAAGGCCACAATTATAGACTACATTGAACACCATGTCTTGCAACACAAAGAACAGCCAATTCAGTCTTTGAGTGGTTTATCCAAATCCCTTCAATGAAGACAGAAATTGAGAACATATTTTCCGCAATTTTTCCAGAGAACCTGTCACCTCTTAATTCCTCAAGCTGTAAAGCAGGGGGTTCAGCATGGGGGTCATGACAGTTTTAAACACTAAGGCCCCTTTGTCTTGGCCACTGTGGCTGGAACTTGGCTGTTGGTACTTAAAGAAACCAGTCCCATAGAATAAACAACTGTCAAATGAAATCCATTGTGTTGAAGGTTTTGAATCTACTCTGTGTGGAGTGCATCCTCAGGATGGTAGACAGGATGGAGATGTAGATCAAAATGATCATTACAGTCCATTCACCACCTACAGTACTTAAGTCAAATATCACCATCTCATCATTATGGGTGCAAGAGCAGAAAAGCTTCAGCAGTGGGGTAGTATCTCAGTAGAAATGATCAATTATATTGGACCCACAGAGGGAACCTCCAAAAATACAACCTGTGTGTATACCTGCACTAAGAAAGTCAATGAGGAAGCAAGCTGAGACCAGATGAATGAAGATTGTCCTAGACATGGCTACCACATAAAGCAATGGGTTGCAGCTGGCTATGTAATGGTCATAAGCCATGACTGCCAGAAGGTAACTCTTAGCAATCCCCAAACCAGCAAAGGTGTAAAACTGGTTTACACATCCAGCAAATAAATTGATTTGTTCCCTAATCCATCAACATGTTGGGAGTAAATGTGGTGGAGTAACAGGCATCAACAAATGAGATGTGGCTGAGGAAGAAGTCCAGAGGAGCATCAGTTGAGGACTGACTCTGAACAAGGCCTTCATTTCAAGGTTCAGTAGTTTCATAGTTTCATAGTAGTTTGGGGTCAGAAGGGACTTGAAAAGATCATCCAGTCTGACCTCTGCCACTGGTTGGAGCATACGCTGGGATCACACAACCCCAGACAGGTGTTCATCCAAATTCTTTTTGAATTTACCCAAGATAGGAGCGAGGAACACTTCCCTAGGAAGTTGGTTCCAGATCCTAGCTATCCTTACAGTGAAATAGTGCCTCCTAATCTCTAACCTAAACCTATTCTCCAGCAGCTTCTGGCTATTGTTCCTCGTCATCCCACATGCTGCTGGGGGGAATAGGGCCCTTCCTATTTGCTGCTGACCTCCCCTAATTTGTTTGTAGGCAGCCACCAAATCCCCCCTCAGCCTCTGCTTGCTGAGCTGAACAGATTCAGGTCCCTCAGCCTCTCCTCATAGGGCCTGCCCTGTTGCCCTCCAACCAAGTGGTGGTCCTCCTCTGATTCCTCTCAAGGCAGGCCACATCCTTCTTAAAGTGCAGTGCCCAGAACTGGATACAGTACTCCAATTGTGACCTGACAAATGGAGCATAGAGGGGGAGTATCACCTCTCTGGACCGGCTTGAGATGCATTTTTGGATGCACGATAAGATGTGGTTGGCTTTGTTGGCTGCAGTCTGGCATTGGCGGCTCATGTTCATCTTGGAGTCAACATGACTCCAAGATCCCTTTCCGCCTCTGTGCTCACAAGGGAGGAGCTTCTCAGCTTGTATGTATGCTGTGGAGTCCTTCTCCCCAGGTGCAGCACCTTGCATTTATCTACATTAAACCCCATCCTATTACTATCTGCCCACTTCTGTAGTCTGTCTAAATCTAATTGTATCCTCTTTCCCCCTTCAAGCATGCACTCTCAGCCTGCCCACCTTTCTAGAGTAGTCCATCCTGACTTATCTGCCATGCCTTGATGTAACAAAACTTGATGGAAAAAATGTGGGAGGCTGCCCATTTAATGCCCTGATGCCAAGGGCATAATGAACAGGTCCAACCTACCCTTTACTGTCTCCCATGCCTTGCAGATGGCATCAAAAATGGCATCCAACTCCCCCAGCCCCATTGCTGGGCCACACTCAGCCACTGGCCCAGACTTGGCCTCAGGAGTCCTTAGACATGTCTGGTACATATGCTCCCACACTGGGGCTTCTACTCATGCCCCCTCACTGGACTCCATGTCTCTAATTAGGCTCCTAGCCCCTTACTGGGGTCACTATCCTCCCCCTTTACTGGTGCTTCTGGGCCTTGTGCCCCTTGGGCTTCAGGTATCTATTGACATGCCTGGACCCCACTCTTGGCCTACGGCCTACTCAAGCCTCAGGTGTCTATTGAGAAACCTGGACCCCACTCTCGGCCTCTTGCTAGGCCTCATTCTCTCAGGACTTGAGCCTCAGGCCCTCCTGGCCCCTGTGCTATTGTACAAGACTGGTACTTTATCTCAGGCTGTGCTTCCCAAGCCTTTTTCCCCAACAGGGTCACCCACAAAGCAGTGGGCATCCCATACTCACCCATTCTGGCACCTCATATTTGCCTTTCACTAGGGAGGCACAGGTGTGGCATTTCCTGGAGACTGCCTCAACACAGGCAGGTCCATCACACTATCCAACCCCAGCAGGGTGTAGTTTTAGGTGACTCCCCAGGACCCAGTGCCAGCCTACCTGCCCTAGCCTTTCTTAATCCCTTTAGGTTCCTTGAGGTTCTTCCAGGATTGATTTTTCCTGGGCACTCTCTTCCAGCCTTCCCCTTATCACATGTCCTCAGTCACTAGCCCCATCTCTCTCAGGCCCCATATAGGATGACTCTCATTGGGTGGCTGAGCTACAGCCTCCTTCATACCAGCCTGCTTGCTGGCTGACCTCCTATCCTTACTCAGCTGTGGTTCCCCCTCATGTTGAGGGCACCTTCAGCCTCTTTTAGGCCCTGGCCCCACTTCTGGGCCAGCCAGGGTGCCTGTAACTCTCTGCAGCTCTGGCCTGTTTCTCGCGATGGGCCTACTTGCTCTTTGGCTTGTTGGCACTGGCCCCCTTGCATTGACCAGTCAAGACTCGAAGGATCAGTCTGGCAGCAGCTGACCTTCCTACTCAGCAGGGGTCCCACCTAAGCCCCACCATACAGCAGTCAACTGACACCAGGCTTGCCTAGAGCTACAGAGATTAGAAACTCCCACCTATAAGTTTATCAGGGGTGTTCACCAGGATCTGAGGGAATGTGTGTTCACCAGAGCGCCCCAAGGGATGACAAAATTGAATGGTCACAAGCTCCTCTATGACCATTTCAGGCTCGACATAAGGAAAAACTTTACTGTCTGAACCCCCAAGCTTTGGAATAGACTGCCACCGGTGGTGGTTCAAGCACCTACTCTGAATGCCTTTAAGAGACATTTAGATGTTTATCTTGCTGGAATCCTATGACCCCTGCTGACTTCCTGCCCCTGGGGTGGGGGGCTGAACTCGAAGATCTTCTGAGATCTCTTCCAGCGCTAATGTCTATGAAATCTATGAAATAACCCAGCAGCCCTCTATTCCACTGGGTTCATCTGAGCCCCTGGCCTCACCCTCATTCTAGTCTTAACTAGCCCTTCAGTAGGCCCACAAACTCTAAGCCCCTCTCCTAGGCTGGCCTGGCTTGGCCTGGCTTTTCCCTAAGCACCAACTCTCTTCTCTCCTGGCCCCTTGCTCAGGCTTCTGTGTGCCCCACCTCTCTCTCTAGGCTGGCCTATTTCATTGCTCTATGCCCACAGCCACTTCCTTGGGACTTGGCCTTTCCTTGCATGTTCCCATACTCATAACACATGAAGGTGACCTGGAGGCTAGAGCTGTGTGAAGGTTCAGTAGCTGATTCAATTAAGAGGAGATTTAGCCCAATTCAATGGCTAACTCTCCCAATCTGAATGAAATCAGGAGGACCATTAATCTCTCTGAATCAAATCAGAAGCCTCTGACTTAATTCAGAGAGATTTGACAATTCAGCCATTGAAACTGTTTTCTATGTTTTTTTTCTATGTACTTCAAGGTACCATGTGCAGCTTGTAAATGCTGAGATGGTGGGGTGGACGTTGTGTCCAATGGGAGCATGGTGAAGTCCCCCTCACATTTGGTGGTGGACCTGGAAGTGGACCAGAAGTACTTCCAGTCTACTTCCAGGTCCACCACAGAGCAGACGGGGGACACCCCTCCCCTCCCATGGCCTCCTGGCTCAGTGACTGGTGGCTCCTGTGCCTGGGGGGGGACACCCAGGTTCCCCCCATGGCTGATTGCTGAGCTGCAGGGTGTGTGTGTGAGGGGGGTTCCCCACACACTCAGTGGTAGACCTGGAAGTAGATTGGAAGTACTTCTGGTCCACTTCTAGGTCCACTGCTGAGCATGCGGGGGACTCCCCTGTGGTCCCATGGAACGCTCCATCCACCCCACCATCTCAGCATTAAGGAGCCGTGCCTGGTACCTCGAGGTATTTGGAAAAATATATAAAGCTGTATCTATGGTTGAATCGCTGTTTCTCTGAATCAGAATCAAATGTTCAGATTTGGCTGAATTGAATTGGGGCAGTGATCTGAATCAGCAAATTGAATCACTGTCCCCTGAATTGGGCCAAATCTGAATCCAAATTGAATACTGCTTGCTTCACACTGTAGACTTTTTGGAGGCCTTTGAAAGGGCAGAAGTGAACCCACAGTGGGAAAAACAGACTTGGGTCCCCTGCTTGGCCATGCTTCTGATGCCATGGGAGGCCCAAGCTGCCTATTGGGGCCTACCTGGAGAAGATGCTAGTGATAATGAAGAAGTGAAGGTGGCAACATTACAGAAACTATAAGTGTCAGAGGAGAGCCAGGGACAACAGTTTAAGGCCAGAAATGGTCCAGAGTCCCTTACCCTGCAGAGGCTTGGCCATCCCCCCTGGGATGAGGCTAAAAAGTGGCTCCACCCAGGGAAAGAAAACCAGAGAAGCTGATAGAATGGCTAGTGCTGGAGAAATTCATATGGTACTTGAAATGCAAAGCCAAATACTGGGTGCTAGACTATTAAGGGGGGCAATCAAGCTTGCAGAGGACTTTTCCATGGCTGGTAAGGAGCTCAGTCAGGAATGGGAAAGCAGCAAGCAGAAAAGACCAAGGGGACAAATAAGAAACCATCAGTACCAGATGGCCCTAGTCAGATATGTTTCTAGTGTGGTCGCCTTGGGCACTTCGGCCAAAATTGCCTATGAGGTGGAACGCAGAAAGTGGAGTCCACCAGGATGATGGGAGGGACAGGAAATAAGGGTAAACCTTTGGCTGTAGAAGAAATGAAGTGTGGCTATGGAGCTAATCCACCGGGGGTAAGGGGTTCTTATGGACATCACTAAACCACCTGGTAATTGAAGTCCAAGTGGATGCAGAGCATGTACTCACCCTCCTAGATTCTGGAGCCAAGGAAATGCTGGTGCAGAAGGGTCATTGCAGGGAACCCCAGGGTGAGTAGTATACTACCGATATTTGGTCTGCCTGCATTGCAAGCCAACCAGCTATGACAAAATGCAGCTTTGAATTACCATAGGATGGCACTTCCATGTCATGCTAGTGTGTGTGGCTCTGTGGTTGCCATATCCCATTCTGCTGGGTTGAAACTGGCTGTTGTTCCAGGAGTTGGTGACAGAGGTGATGGGAGGAGGGCCAGGAGTCTCACACCTTTCAGGGCTGCCTCCCTCAAAGTTGTCTGAGGTCTTGATGGGTTGAAGAATATGAGGCCACCACGAAAGGCAGAGAGCTCCTTGGGGACTCAGAAGTTGACATCAATGAGATTATTGAACAGAGTAAGCTGAGAGTGGATAAGACATGGGAGGAAAGAGTATAAAACTCACACTGTGGATGGAATGGTAGAACCAAGTGTGCAGACCCTTATCTCTCACCGCAGGCAGGATACTGGTTTGTCTGCATGTCTGAAGATTGTGTAGCAGACTCCCAAGTGAACTGGATTAAGCCCTGATGTCTGGGCCCTTTAAAATAAAACTGGACAAACCTTTGATTACCTGTAAGAAACAGCTGAGTTTATGAACTCTGGGAATAAACAGGCTTGGCTTCTGTGATCCTGATTCTGCCTCTAGTACATATTATTAGGAAAGGGTGTATGCACAGAGTGCTAATGGGAAGGAGATTTTTTATTTTTTTTTATTTTGAGAAGGGTGCAAAAAAGATGGACATGAGGTAGGAAATGATTCTGTAAATTCCCAGAGTATTGAAATGAGACTCTGAGACTCTATGAGTTGTTTTCAACGGTCCACTGACTATTTGTTTGTCAGCTCCTTAAACTCCTTCCTTCCTCCCACATCATTTGGTCGTTGCCACATTAGCAACTGACAGTCTTTAAACAACAACATAATTGGCTTTGCAATTAATGCCCAGAGCAGCTTGTTAAAAAGAAAAAAAATAATTCTCCTTATTATAGCTTTGTTTATATCCAGAGACAATTTGTACCAAAAAAGGGACAAAGAAAAAAAAAGAAAGAACATGTCACTAAGTACTGATCAAGAGTAATAAAAGTAGTCACTTTAGTAAACAGATCACAATCTAATTGGCAAAATTGCTCATGTACTGCTGTGTCTATGCCACCAAGGGGAAAATGGGTGGGAGGGAACAGTAGTCAGTTTTTTTGAAGACCACTTTCTCCAGCATTTCATTAAGCATTGATACATCTAAGCAAGCTACCTTAATGAACACACCAGAGAAAGGAATCAGAAAAACATACGAGAGGTCCAAGCATTAGAGGTTCCACTGAGTTTTCTAACTGCAGTTTTCTATTCTCCTGCATTCTCCTATATGGGTGGATGCAAGATTTATTTCCAGTAATAGACTCCTGGTTTTCTGTGGTTAAAAAAAAATCCTTAATTTCAGGTTAAAAAGTAACCCCAAATTCACATTTTTCTATGTTTAAAATGAAACATCACTATCTATCTATCTATCTATCTAGATATATATCTATATCTATCTATATATCTATCTATAGATATATATTAGAAAACCAGGATTCCTGCTTATTAGCATGTACAAACAGTACTACCCAGGGTTGGGGAGTGAGAACAGACTTCTGGGGTCTGATTCTTTAAGTCTTCTATGCCATTTTGAGCCTGATGCAAAGCCTGAATTCAATGAAAAATATCCCACTGACTTCTGTGAGCTGCCCAATTGTATCAATGCTAGAACTATGTGCTACATTTGAAAGTGGGTTACAAACACAATCCTCTGCACCACCTTAACCATTGTCAGACATGGTTTACCTGCTTGTGTGAACTGGTAGAACTTGCCCTCAGGCAATTTTTAATATAACCTGATCATAAGCTTCCTAACAAACCTCACCACCCCTTGACAAGTTAAGTGTTAACATATAAATTTGACAGACCAATTTTCACAGATATTTAGGCACTTCATTCCTCTGAACACTAAAATCCAACCTCCTCAATGGTGGAGCTGGTGCATCAAGCCCAGGTCAATAGCAGAACAGTTAAAGCAGAGAAAGTAGTCACTACATTTTTAGAAACCTGTCCTTCAACCATGGGATGACTAGAGTCGAATTAAAGAAAATGTGTGTGTGCATATTAGAAATGTTGAAATTAGAAGAAAAAAAGAGGTTCCAAATTGAAATGACAACAGATTAAACTTTGAATATTAAAACATGAGAAAAAAAAAGTTTCCATTACAAGATTTTAATATCTTCTAAAATAAAATTACAGGAAATTTTGGAATCAAACATTTCAAACCATTAAATAATTGAAATATTTCATTGAAATTAGCTGACTCAATTTCTCTGAATTTTTCAGAATTTATTCTTCAGAAAGCAGAGGTCAGTGAAACTGGCATATATTTTTGAAATTCTGTACTCATATTTTAATATCACCAAATCCTTTCCCCCCCTCAGAAAAAAAAAAGTTTAATGTGAAAAATTCCAGCTAGTAATTAAAGACTTATCTAGACAATGTGCAAGCTTGCCACAAAGTCCATATTTTCTCTCACTATGCTCATGTCAATGCATCCCAGTAGATTCATGCCAGCAGACAAGTGTTTGATGCTAGGGTATTTTTCATATTGAATAGTAACAACCATAATAATTATTACATATTGCAGCAATATCTAGGAGCCTCAGTCAAGGATCAGGACAGGGTGTCCACAGAACAAGTAGAAAGTCCCTGTAGCAAGGACCTTTTGGTCTATTTCTGCCATCAGAAATCAGGTAGCTGCGATAAGCACACCAGTGCAGACGCCGATGACAGCTGATGGTGTTCTAGGAATGCTACTAAGGCCACATGCCTGAAAAATGACAGATCACATCATTCTTAAAATACTAATGGCCCAAGATGGTCCTGCTTGCCATGAGTGCTCTTGGCTGGAAGACAGTGGCAGCAATAGTGTGGAGAGCCAATTTTAGACTCCTTCTCCCTCCTTATGGCATTCCTCCCTCTCCAAAGTACTTCTTTTCAAATTCATTATTATTGATTAAAAAAACAAAAACAAAACCAGCAATCAGAAATATGTGCGTGTCAACTATACATATAGCAAAAAAGGGGGGTTTGTTTTTTTTTCTTAAATGCTACACCAAAATGAGAAATACATACATACATGAGTATGTGTGTATGTATGTAAAGCTTCAGTTCACTGATTCAGATCACTGTCCCAATTCAATTTGGCTGAATCTGAATCTGAAGATTCAATTCTGATTTGGAGAATCAGCAATTTGGAGATTTCAGCCATAGACACAGCTTTATATTCTTTTTTCTATGTGGCTCGAGGTACCAAGCACTTCTCATGAATGCTGAGATGGTGGGGTGGATGGGTCCGCCCCGAACACATGGACTCTGAGCACTAAGTACACGGACACTGAGCACATGAATTGATTCTAATTTGGAGAATCAGCAATTTGGTCATAGACATAGCTTTATTATTTTTTTATATGTGCCTCGAGGTACCAACCATGGCTCATGAATGCTGAGATGGTGAGGTGAATGGGTCCTCCACTTCCCGGTCCACCACTGAGCACATGGGGGACTTCCCTGAGCTCCTATGGGACACTCCATCTACCCCAGCATCTCAGCATTCATGAGCTGTCCCTGGTACCTTGAGGTACATAGAAAAAATATATAAAGCTGTTTCTATAGCCAAATCGTTGAATCTCTCTGAATCTCTCTGAATTGAGTCTTCTGATTCAATTAGGAAACATTAATGGGCCTCCTGATTTGATTTGAATTTGGAGATTTAGCTACAGATTCAGGCTAAATCTCCTCTGAATTGAATCAGTGACTGAAGCTTTGCACAGCCTTAATATGCATGCGTGTGCATACACATGTGCATGTGTGAACATCCAGAGGTCAAAAAAACCCAAACAAACCTGAAAACCACCCCCCAAACATAGCAGCACATGCTTGGGCAGTGTGCATTGTTGAAAAGCAGAGCCAGGCTGCCCAGAGCAGCCTCCATGGTTTCTGCCCAGCAGGACTGCCATGCTTGTAGCCCTGGGAGGCCCCCAGGACCCCAGATAAGGTTCTTGGGGCCAACACAGTCCTGGCTCTGGCCTCCCTTACTGCCCCAGGGTAACTTGCCATGCTCCAAAGCACGCATGGCATGGGCATTCTCTGGGGACAAGTAGCTGTGACTCAAGGTACACAGCTGCTAGTTGTCCCTGGGGAGCCAGATGTCCATGCACATCTGGACATGCCCTTCAGGTACTTGCCTGGAGTTCATGCAATATGTCAACTTAGGCTGATTGGCTACTTGTTGTTTGATGGTCTATTAACCACCAAAAGAGCACTTCAGTTCATTTCCACTACTCTGGTTCCAAATACAATTAACTCCTCCTTGTCCAGTATAAAAGTTAATCAGGAAAACTGAGGCAGCATTCTTATTGCATGAATGTATTTAAATCAGAAATATTACAAGAAGACCAGTCTGTCATAATCATTGCTTTTTACTTGTTTATTTGGCACATACCAAGTTGGGACTTTTAAGAAGTAATTAGCAAGGAGATAATTAGGAGATAATTAACACCTACAAAACAACAGATTAAGGAAAGAAATAATCAATACAGAAAATCAAGTGCCCGAAGACAGACATAGTCAGTTGCACAAGCAGCCATGTCATGAGTTTTGCCTGTCAGCAGCCAGAGGTGCAGAACCCCCCTGCATCTATCCCCTTGACAGCCAGAAGGCTTCATGGTTGCAGCGGGGGCTAGCATCCCTGCAGCTTTCACCCTGCTGTGCCTTAACACACACAGTGTCACCCATGTTACTAGTTTTGCTTGTCTGCAGCTTGAGATGCAGTTTCCCCCAAACCCCTGCACCTATCTCTGAAACTTGGCAAGCTTTGTGACCTCAGCATGGGGCATCATCCCTGCAGTTTTCATCCTGCTGCACCTCAACATACACAAGGTCATCTGTGTTTTGCCTGTCAGCAGCTTAAGGTGCAGTTCCCCCCAAAACCCTGCACCTATTTTTTTGAAGCTTGTCAGGCTTTGTGATCTCAGCAGGGGCCACCACTCCTGCAGTTTTCACCCTCCCCATGGTATAACACATACCTGTGACATGATTTTTTCTTTCAAGAATTTGGGGTGCAGTTCCCTCCAGGCCCCTGCACCAATGTTCTTGAAACTTGAAAGAACTTACATTATGCTCTAAGCAGAGGCTACCACCCCTGCAAATTTCATCCAAATCAGGCAACAAACAACAAATTTATAGATATTTCATTGATTTCCAATTATACCCTGTGGCTGGATCTCCGAGGCGGCTCTGAAGCTTTAGAGTCACTTTGGTTGAATCGAAGCGGAAACGCAGTCCAGAGCTCTGAATCGTATTGCCGGCATCTGAAGCGGCCGGATCTGAAGCCGGATTGAATAGCTGCCTACTCACACAGGCCTATTGTCCAGCATAGCTGGGACTATGAGCAGTGGCTGGAGCTGTTCCAGATGACTGAGACCACCTTCTGGGATCTTCTAGAGCAGCTCTGGCAACACCTGGATTGACAGAACACCAACATGCGGCCGCGTCTCCCCAGAGGCACCTAGCAGGCCCTTGCCCTGCTGAAGCTGGCTACATCTGCCAGCCTGTGTTACATTAGCCACCTCTTCGGCATGGAAAAAGACACCACCAGGGAGGCTCTCCTGGACATGTGTGGCATCCTCCAGGACATGCTGAGAAACACTGCACTTGGCATGCATGACCCCCTAGCTGTGGATTCTGTGCCCTGGAATTTTCTTAGTATATAAGGGCCCTGGATGGGACTCACATCCCTGTCACCTGCCCACCCTGTGAAAACCTCCCCTATTACAGCTGGAGGAGCTTTTATTTTGTGATGCTTCAGGCTGCTTTGGACCACCATGGGGCCTTCACACAATTGAGTACCGGCTGGGTAGGCAGTGCCCTTGATGCTCATATCTTTCTCAACTCCACCCTGATAGCCACTTTGTGCTGGGGGTGCCAGAGCTGCAGCTGGGCACCATAGCAGTCCCCTTGCTCCTCATCAGGGACCCTGCATACTCACTCCTGTCCTAGATCATGCGGCCTTATACTAGTCAACTGGACCCCTGGCAGGCCCATTTTAATAGCTGCCTGGGTTGAACCTGTGCCTTGATGGAGTGCATCTTTGGCTGCCTCAAGGGTTGCTGGCCCAACCTCACTGCCTTCCTTGAGTTCACTGAGAACAACCTTCCCCAGGTCATCATTGCAGCCTGTGAACTTCATAACATCTGTGAATCCTGGGGGAAGCTCTTTCATGAGGCCTGGGCAGAGGAGGCTTGGCATTAATGTGCACATTAAGCATCTACACATGGAATAATGTGATTTAGCTATGCCAACTTAAATTTGGAAACTGCTTTAAGCAAGTATCCAATTTAGGTAGATTTAATTTTAATTTACCATTTGTAAGGTGCATTGAAGGTGCACACATGCGGACACATGCTCTTAATGCACCTTAAAATGGTGACTTTAAGCTAATCCTGCATAAAAGGGGCACATGTAGACAAGCCCATTGTTATGCAGTATCTTGTACAAGGATTTTTGACCCCTGTTAGCACCTCCAAGCCCAATCAGAATACAAGTGATCATACTTATGAATAAAATACATTTTACATTTATAATTTACATGATTCTGTCAGTACCAACAACACAGAATGCAGGTTGGTGGATTAGGGGGCATGAGATTTATAGAGTTTTATACAGATTTGTAGAGTTTAAGGATGTAGGTTTAAATACTAGGTCAGAGGAGATGAAAATTACAGGACAGCTCTTTTCAGTGCTTGGTAGAGCTGATTCCTGTGAATCAAAGGAATTTTGCTTTAAGTCTCAAACTGAAGTATTTTCATGCAAGATAAAAACAGCACAAACAGCAGATTTGGTTGGTGTTTGAGGGAATGTTTTAGCTGGTTCTGAACCACGGGCAAGGTAATACTAACTTGATATCCATTCATGTTGCTGCTGTAAAGATTGTTTTTTATTCAGTTGCTTTAAGCATATCACCATCTGTCTGTCTGTCTGCAGTAGCTCCCTCTAATGCTTCATACTCAAAGCTACCTGTTGCCATTTTCAAGGCCCTTCTCAGCATTTTCTAGCCAGTTCTTTCACCACTTCTTCCCTGTTTGGTGGTCAGCTCCTGCTTCCAATTAAGATATGATGCCAGACTTGACTGTCATCTAATTAACTTTTTAAGCCTACGTGCTCTCCCTTTCCTTCCCATTATGCAAGCAGTCACATAATTGTTCTTCAAAACTCTGCTTAAAATTTTCTTGATACATACGTCACACAAGTGCAAGTGACAATGCAATAGTAAAGAATCAAGCCTGGAATTGCTGAAACCACCTATGAAGAGTGTGTGTCCATTGTTCCTTGATACCAGGATGTAATATTGCATAGATACCAAGAAAACTTTTATATATGGTTCAGTAACATTTGGGACTCAATCCCTAGAGTACCTAAGAATTTTTAATCTCAGGGATCAGACAAAAAGAAAATAATCCACTCCTCTCCCCCCCCCAGCCCCCGGCCCAAAAAAAAAAAACGCCAACAAAAACCCCAAACCAATAACAAGAGAAGGAAAAGATCCATGCTTATAAGGTGTGGGTTTGTTCTTTGATACTTGTTAAAAAAAAAGATTTCACTTTCAAGTGTATCTTACTCTGATAGCCTTAGCTTCATCTGGTTCATAATATCAGCATGGTCTCTGTCCTATCTAATATACCATATTATTGGAATAATTTCTAAATATTATGGCAAGTAAAAGCAAATACTTTGCAGAGTTTTCATTTTAACAGAAGCATTAAAACTTTTGAAAAATTATAATCATCATTGTTAGAGAGTTTGGGTATGCCTAGGCCTCTTATATATTGCACCACACCATGCTGAACTAGGTTGTGCTACCTAGTAGAAAGGAAGCAGTGTTATTTCCTTCATATACAGACAGATGAAAAATAACAGAAAATTAAAAGTGATGTGAGTGTGAGGAAGTAGAAGGAGACTCACCATTTATTAACAGCTCTGCAGTAATTTTTCCAGTATGACTTACCTCCTGGTATATGAAGGATAAGCTGGGGCAGTTTAACAACAACCATGTTACCACAGATTAGCTTTCACTTACTACAGGCAGGAAGAGATATATAAAAAAAAGTACCAATGATTAGCTGATATGTAGTAAGTCCCTCCTCTACCTTTTAATTTGCTGCAAACTGTTCATCTGCTTACTCCATTAATACAAAGTTATAAGCCAAAATAGTAGTTTGCAGTGTTAGCAGAATTCACAGGTATTACTCAGTAGTGCCTGAAAGGTGTGGTGACATGATTGCTTCCAGTGAATGATAACGGCCAATGCATTACAGGATATTTGAAGTCTACCAACCTAAATAGTGTGTACCTGCTGGCTGTCATCAGAAGAGCTGTGGCCAGCAAGACACAATGATTGAGACAAACTAAAGATGTGAGATGCCTACTGTATGACCATCCCACATCACAAAAAAAGTCTAAGGTATGCAGGATCTTCTGCACCAGCACCCAACCTCTTTATGCCCACATCCAAAGAGCTATAGTTGTGGGATGAGGTTACAAAAATACCTGACAGAGAAAAATGCACATTCCACTAGTCAAGTGTTTGCCACCAAGGACTGACAAACCATAGCAAAAGTAGTGATGTCTCAGGGACCTAGATACTAGAGCTGTGCCCTTCTGGGGGCAAGGGGAGGGATTTCTGGTGGCAAAGGTTGGGGGATCAGAGGGCAGGACTTCTTGTTACAAGATGGCAAGCAGAGCACCTGTCAAGGGGTGGGGCAGCCCATGTGACCCTTGACAGCTTGCAAACACTTGGTAAGTGGCCCCAAATAATTGCCCATCCCTGACTTAAAGAACGATCTAAAATGACTTAAAGGTCTCTTTCCTAAACAATGGGTGGGGTCAGAGCATAGCATGGTATTTTTGGTAGTTATTTTTTCTCTATGGGCATTATATCATACTTGTCAATGTTGAAGTTTGTCCGCCACTTCCCCCCCACCCGCTAACATAGTTTTGGAAGGGTTTTTCTTCCCCCCACATCCCATGTCCTTGCCATCAGCTTGCTATTTGACTAATAATGTACTGTCATCTTCAAATTTTGAGGTTTCACTATCATTATATCTATCAGTTGTCTATTGTTTAACCACCTTCCAGAAGAGCCTCCCCTCTGATCTCCTGCCAACTTATCTTTTAAATGACTCAGTTGAGGGAATTTTCAAAGTTTTTTGAAAATCCACATATATTTTTATCAGCAGGTTAACACCCCCCAGAAGGTTCCAGCAAATTGGTGGGATATGATTTCTTTTTACAAAACTTTGCTGACTCTTCCTTAACATACCATATTTATCCATGGGACTAGTGATTTGGTTCTTTATTATAGTTTGTATCAGTTTAACAACAACAGACGTGAGAGTCATTGGTTTGTAGTTCCTAGGATTCCCTCTGGAGCCTTTCTTGAAGATGGATATTATATTGGCAAAAGCAAAACCACTCACAGTATGCCAACCATTAAGCCACAGGTCACCCAGTACCCAGTCCCTTCTGTCATGCTTCTGTTGAAAGTAAGATATTAACAGAGTCATTGGAAAGAGTTCAGTGCAAAGGGAAGTTTCTGCCTCATTGGGAGCAAGGAATCCAGGTAGATCCCAGGGCATTCTCCCCAACCACCTCACTGGTTGTATCTACACAGGCACTGACTGCATAGTCATTACTGTGCAGTCATTTTGTACTTATATAAACAAGCACTAAATGACTGTGCAGTAACTGGAATTACTGGACAGTAGCACTGAGGAATGGCTCTTTTGGGGTGCTGATTATTCAGTAGCTCATGACTGCTGTGCAGTAGTGTCACATCATGCTATCTGCCATACAACAGTACTGCACAGAAGCACAGGCTGCTGCAGTCAGTGTCTCAGGTAGACATAGCTACTGAATCACAAACACGCTAGCTAATTCTCTTTATCCTGGTCCCATATGTCCCACATATGCCCTCTTGGGATTGTCCATGAGGTTAGATCAAATGGGGTGGGATAAATGACCAGATAATAGCTGATTTGTGTTTTGGTGGTTAAAGAACCATGCTGCTGAAAGTCTGGGTGTGTGCATTTGTGATTACATAGTTGCTTATGTACCCAGGAACAGAATGAGTGTAAGTGGCATTTTTGGTATATAGCTGACCAGATCTAGGTGCCTATATTACCAGGAAAAATAGAATGTCACCCTAAGCATTTCTTCTGTTCTTTAATATTAAACCTTTATTTTTCTTGAGTCTAAATAGCTCAACTAATGATTTATATTGGTGCCTATATTAATCATTTGTTACAATGGTCTATGGAGGAAATAACATGTTATCAGGGTATAGCCAATGCTTCATGAACTGATACTGGAGATGTTTCCCACTCATTATATCCATAATTTTATAAGACAATATGTGTAAATCACCTTTCCAGTAATTTAAGAAGCTGTGCAATCAGAAGCCTTGATGAGATTGTCCCAGGACACACAGAGCAAATATAATTTAATTTAAGCCCTAGGGTCAGGAAAACCAAACAAACAAACAAAATAAAACAGAAAGCTTTCCCAAAAGGATGGGAGTGCATTTGCTCTTTCAGTGGCATTGGGAAAGGAATAAATAGCAGCTATCAAATGTTTGAAAATATGAAGCAGAGCATGGACCCACACAGTACGTCTGTCAACTTGAAATGATCTGCTTTCTCAAACCAGCAAGGTATGTTCTTGTTTCAGTTTAATGGAACGGCTGTTTCCTTAGTGGAGCATTCATTAAATGAAAACCTCGCCTGTGATTTGCAGCTCTTAAGCACTAGTACAATAATCATAATCAGGTTTGCAGGGAATTGACCAACAAATCTCTAATTATGGTATGTGCTCTAAAATGAGATGGGACATGGGTTGATTTGAAATATGGTATCATCATAAGAAAATTTTAAAATTTCAGTAATCCCTGCAACCCTAGGACCAAATGCCATATCATAAATTTACACTGAATGCTATCTAGAACCTAAACAGTCCCATTAATGTAAATGGGACTCCTTGGGTGCATCCACATGTGTGCTGTACTGCAGTTGACTAATTAGCTCCACAGTAAAGCACCACTGTCTACAGCTGTGCCCCTACTAGGGAGCAGTAAATTAATAAACTCCACTGCAAATTAATTAACTCCTATGGCAGACTTATTTTGTGTGCCAAAATGCATGCCTAGCCCCACATTGTAACACCTCCATGTCCCAGCCAGACCCTCCACAGCACTTTAAGCCAAAGTGGAGTAGCTCCAGCCTGGCAGGCTGACTCCCCAGGTGCCTTTCCAGCTAGGATTGCTGTGCCAGGGCTCAACATCCTTGTGTCCTGGGCACACATGTTAATGCTGTACCCAAGAGTAACACACACCAGCATGAACTGTGCCTTAGTTTATAGCTACATGCTAATTGCACATGTAGCTGCACACCTGTGGAAGAAGGTGGGGAAGGGATTAAGACCGGTCTTTCAATGTTTTCTTAGTGCAGTTGTTTTGTTTGAAGCACTAAATACAAATAAGATACTAAAATCTATTTTATAGACTCTAATTTGTAATTAAATTTACACAGGTACTTAAACTCCAATTTTCAGATGTTTTAATGATAGGGTAACTGTGCAAAATTGGACACTTTGCCACCATGGTAATTAAAGTGGGGTGACAGGGACAACAGCCCCAGGAGCTGACAGGGTAAGGGACAAAGAAAACAGTGTTTGCTGCAGTTGTGTAATCACAATTGTGATTGTAATCATTATTGCAACAGCAATGGCAACTGGAAGTTGCTGCTACTCCTGTATGAACTAGCTGCCCCAGGCACCTGCCTGCATTGCTGTACTGCTGCCTTGTGCCACAGCCCTTCCACCTCCAACCCACACACACATGCATAAACAAATAGCTCCATACATGCTGTGGTCTCAGTTGCACACAGCGGAAGGTGTGTATGTTGGAGGTACAAAGTGTTGGGGGTGGTAAAGGGGTGCAGAAATGTGGAGGATTGGCAACCTTCAATCATGCCCCATAGCTGAAGGATACCATTTCTTTTGCATTTCCACTGCAACCAGGACAAACATGACCATTTGACCAAACTAACATGACTCCTGGGACAGGTATTTAAAACAGAACTATCTCAGTAAAAATGGGCATGTGGTCACCTATTTAATTAGGCAAGTGCTTAAACACTG
Source organism: Caiman crocodilus (assembly GCA_030014935.1). Classification (NCBI taxonomy): domain Eukaryota; kingdom Metazoa; phylum Chordata; order Crocodylia; family Alligatoridae; genus Caiman; species Caiman crocodilus. Next base: position 2,189,364 of record JAGPOW010002698.1, on the reverse strand, counting down.
GCTTGAACAGGGATAAGCTTGAGCTGGGGAAGAGGTAGGCAGCTTTTCCTGCTGTGGTGCCAGACTGACCCATCCCAGGTTAGAGGTGGGAAGGGGTCATATAATTGGACCTTGCCATTCCTCCACTTGCCTCCCCAGTGATATGGGGAAAATGCCTACAGACAGTACTTCTCCATGGCCATTTACACACATGCTCTAGGAGTGTGTGTGTGTGGGGTACTTAAATTAGAGCAGCTCCCAGAGCCACTGAAATTAAAGTGCCCAGAGCATCACATGTGTCACACGCAGCTCCAAACTGAAAAACAGTGGCAAGGGAGCTTTGACTAAAGTTCATCAAATAAGCTTTACTTAAAGTGCCTCCTACACCATTTTTCAGAGTGGGGATGCTGATACATGTGATGCTGGAGTCTGCTGAAGTGTGATAATTATGCCATTAATTAATTCATTAATTGAGTCTGCTCCAATGGACTGTAAATACAGCATGTTGGAGCAGCCTCACTGCATGTGTACAGAAGACTACTCATGAGATGGCACAGGGGAAGTGCCCACAGCCTGCATTGTCATGGCGAGACAACCCGCAGAAGGCATCTCTTTCAGAAGGCACCTCGAAGTGCTGCAGGCCAGATCCAAGGGTTCTGTGCGGTGAATCTGGCCCACGGGCCATAGTTTGTTGACCCCTGGGCATGAACATGGCAAAAAGCAGATCCTGTCTCTTCTGAAGGTATTGAAAGTTTTACCATTGGCTTTAGTGCAGGTAAGGTCTCAGGCTGAAAGTCATTTATAGTTTCTCTGTTCTCTTTCAAAGCAGATGTCACCAGCTCCTGATAGCGCTCCTGAATGCTGTGATCTCTGAATCTATTAAAAAGGCCCTATAAATCTGTATCCATACACAGGCCTCTAGCCATACAAAAGCCTTACATAAGGATAAGCACCAGGAACTGAATTCCTATACTTTAAAGTCAGAAGGGACCATTACAGGCCTCTACTAGATGTCCAGCATACTACAGGCTAAAGAAGTCAGTGATTCCTGATAGAGACCATATTTTACGACTGAACAAGGGAATCTCATTTTGAAAGAGGAATCTGCATTTGATTGAAATAGTGTTAGCCATGTCAGATAAAACAAGGGCCATCACTCTAACATCTAAATCCTGACATTTGGAAATATCAAACAGGTAGGGCATACTTTAGGTTCATATATCTGATTTCCTGTGTCCTCTCATGTATCCAATCATACCTTCTCATGTAGATCAGGATGAGGATTCCCATACACAAATAAACAGCGAGGTTTGTCTTGACCTAAACAAAATGTAGAAAACCTTACATTTTCTGAATGTTGTTATGTGAAGTTCCCAGATTTCTACCTGGAACTGGCTTGAAACCAAATTGGGAGACACATATCAGTTTGGAGAAAGAAAGAAAAGAAGACAGAGAGAGCGAAATAATACAATACAATGCAGATAGAAACTTTGAACATTTACAGGCATCTCTAAATACCTCTTGTGGCATGGACTGAAAAAATGTGCTCATCATTTCCTTTCCCCTAAACCTAGTTACTCAATGAAATTCAAACTGGTAGTGAAAAGTTCAATGAAGCTTTGAAATCTGAGAGAGAAAAATATTAGCAACTATTTCAATGTATTTTTTTCCTTATGTGCTTGCCATATACTTATGTCTGTATGTTTATCCAAGACTCAATGAATGGCATTTGTCCAAGAAATGTTGTCTTTTTCTTTCTCTTTTAGACATATTATATACCAGATGTTAAGAAAATACATTGATCAATAAATCAGCATCCCTATGGCTTGATTCTTGATGGGGAACATGACCTGTGCCTACCACTTATCTGCCTTCTAGCTTCAGTGCTTCTATTTACTAGAAAATATACATAGGTTACAAATCCTCTGAGAAGTATGGCTGAAGGAAATGACACTTTAGTATCTGAGTTCATTCTTCAAGGTTTCACAAACCATCAGAAGCTACAGATGTTATGCTTTATAGTATTCCTAGCTATCTATGTGGCCACTGTGCTGGGGAATCTTGGCATGATTATGTTAATCAGAACTGATTCCCAGCTCCAGACTCCCATGTACTTCTTCCTCAGTCAGTTATCTCTCCTGGACTTGTGCTTCTCCTCCACTGTCATTCCCCAAACCCTCCTGACATTCTTAACCAAGAGGAAAGCCATTTCCTTCACAGGGTGTGCAGCTCAGCTCTTTTTTTTTGCCACCTGTGCCACAACTGAATGCTACTTGCTGGCTGCCATGGCCTATGATCGTTATATGGCAATCTGTGACCCTCTGCTTTACAGGGTGACCATGTCCCAAAGAGTTTGTGTTGTGATGGTGGTCAGTGCATACATAGCTGGTGCAGTCAGCTCAACCATCCACACTGTTTCCATATTTCAGCTGCCCTTTTGCCATTCCAATAAGATCAATCATTTTTTCTGCGATGGGCCGCCCCTCCTAGCACTCTCCTGCTCAGACACCTATGCCAATGAAATGGCACTTTTTGCTGTGGTTGGGTTCAATGTGGTAAGCACCACAGTTGTCATCCTAGCATCCTACGTCTCCATCCTAGCTACCATCTTGAGGATCCGTTCCACTGAAAGCAAATACAAAGCCTTTTCCACCTGTGTGTCTCACCTGACAACTGTCTCCTTGTTCTATGGCAGCTCCCTTTTCATGTACTTACGTCCTACTTCCAGATACTCACTGGATCATGACAAAGTAGTCTCAGTGTTTTATTCAGTTACGACCCCTATGCTAAACCCTCTCATCTACAGCCTGAGGAACAAGGAGGTGAAGAATGCCTGGAAAAAAGCAACAAGGCAATTTCTTTCATCAAAGGTAAAAGATAATTGTAGTTAGAGCACAACTGTGAAAGACCTTGGAGACCTGTCTTGTCCTGCGATTAAGGAGTTTATAACAACTCAAATTTATTTGCATATCCAAGTGAATGGATAATGAAAGCATGTGCTCTAGGAATGGGAAAAGAAGACTACATAGGAAAAACATTTCTGGACTCAATCTTATGACTTGGAGTAAAGATGGGAAGAAATACTTATGTTCTTAATCTTGAATCAGTGAATTTGCTGGGGATCTGTTAGAAATAGTACCAGATATTAAACAGAAATTATCAATCCAATTTAAATTGGTATGATAAAATTTACATGTGAAAAAGAAAAACATTGCAGTGGGTGCATCTACACATCTCCAAATGGTGCTGAATGGTGATGTACTGACCACACAGGACTACATGTGATTGATAGCTATGTTACTGTAGCAGTGTGCTCCCTGCTTATAGTATGCTGCTATGGCAATGTAGCAGGGAAATTTAAGTGTGTGCCACCCATATGGCACAGTACAGATGATTACTGTGCTGTACTTTATGACTAAAGCACAGCACAGTAACAATGTCGCTATAGGGTGATATGTAGATGTGCCCATTGTTGCTCAACACATACTCCACTCCTGGCCTCAAGGAGGATGCTTGTGTTAGAGAACTTTGTTCATCTAAGCTAAGAGCTACTTCAAATTTTTATCTGTAGGTGGTGCATAAGGGTGGTATGCGGGGGGTTGGGGGGCGGGAGAGGCGGGCAACAGTGAGCACTCCAGCTGGTAGGGGGCACAGAGAGTGCTTGTTCTCCCTCTAAAATTAGCTCCTACCAGTGGCATGTCAGTGGCAGAAGTGCTGGCACTGGGCAACCTCCCCCCCAGGTCATGCCCCACAGCCAGATGCCAGTGGGCTGTGGCTGCACAGTTGGCCTTTGTGCAGCACCCATACCATATGTGCCCCCATTCTGCCATCTGGCCAGCTATCACCTGGAAGATGTTCTCAGTGTGGTGGCCTGCTTTGAACTGTCAACGAATGTCCCACTGGTCCCAAATGGCCAGGAGGTCAGCCACCCATTTGCCTTCCAGCTGTGTCCTAGGTGCCAGTCCTGACAGACTCCTCTGCCTGGGTCCTGCCACTTGCTTCACTAGTAGGAATCCTGGTGTTCCCTATTTAAAAACTGCACATTCACTGATTAAAAAAAAAATCCCAAATTCACTCTTTAAAATACCCCAAATCCATGTTCTTCCACAATTAAAATAAAAGACCATTATATATAGGAGAATGGGCTTGGCCTGATCAAGCCTGGCCCACCCAGCTAGTGCATGTCTTTGGACAGGAGCGACAGGTCCAGGAGGCATGTGTTCTAGTCCTGTCTAAAGGTACGCTAGCAGGCCATACCAGGCCAGGTCAGACTGGGTCAGGTTGGAACCATTCTTCCCGCACAGACCATAGGTCAGGCAGTGCTGCAATGGGCATTGCCTGGCTGGCTACTGCTGTCAGTGTTGGGGGCTGTGCACTGCAGCAGGGGGAGAGGTTGGGCATGTGGCAACCCCACCTGAAGCTCCCCCACAAATCCCATATCCCTGTCTCCCAACATCCACCCACACACTTCACCCCACAACCCCCCAGAAACCACACATCCCCCCATCCCAGTCTCTGCTTACCTGGGACACCAGCCAGGGCCGGGTCACACTGCAGCCTTGCCTAATTTCTCTTTGCTCTGCATGCTAGGAGCCATTGGCAACGTGCATGTGTACCTCCTGCAAAAAGCGACACCAACACTGACTGAGGGAAGTCATCACTTGCTACCCCCCCACCTCACCACCAGCATTGCTGGTGGCATCTGTGGGCTGACCACCGGTTGGCACTCATCACCTGCCCTCCCCCCACCGCTGACACTGCTGTGGCTGCCTGTAGGAGCTCCCTGCTTGCCACCACCACACCTCCCACCACCAACACTACCACCAGCGGGCAGTTTCCATGCCTCCCCCTGCCCCCCCCCAGCCTCTGGAAGCACATGGTATTCATGCTAAGAGCACATTCTGGGGCAACAGAAGCACCATAGAGACACTCTGGCTTGATATCAGAGGGTCTGTCTGGAGGACCTAGCTCTGGGTTGCCTTAGGTCATGGCCCTGAACTGTGCCTTGCCCTGCATTTTTTCTGCAGATTTTTTCTGATACCTGGACATCCTGAAAAACTAGGAAACATTTTTTTTCATACTCAGCATGCCTCTTGTGGCATCTCAAACTGGTTTGAGACAACACAACAGGCATGTGCACATTCATCTGGACACACACTTTGAGGTTACAGTGGGAGTTAAACAAAGCTGTTGCTCCAAAATTCTTCTTCATATTCCCTGATATGATGCTATATCTGACCACCAACAAGCTCCCAGCTGGAGTGGAGCTAACCTACTGAATGGATAATGCTTAATCTCAGTCTTCTCTGAGTCAAAACCAAAACAACCCGGACATCAATCTTTGAGGTCCAGTATGCTGATGAGGCTCTGGGGCATGTTCACTTGGAAGCAGGCCTTCAGGCAATTGTTGACATCTTTACTGAGGCATATACAAAATGGCACTAACACTTAACATTCAGAAGACTAAGATCCTCCACCAACAAGCCCCTAATGAACAATCCTAAGGTCCAGTAATCCAGATCCGTGGTGAGACTCTGGAGAGTGTTGAGTATATCCCATACCTTGGAAGTAATCTGTTGCAGAAGACTGACATTGACGAAGACATCCTACACCACCTGAAATGCCCAAAAGCAGCCTTTGGACTCTTGAAAAAATGTGTGTTTGAAGACCACAAAATCAGATCTGAAGCCAAGCTACTGATTTATAAAGCAGTCATGATCCTTACCTTGCTGTATGAAACTGATACATGGACAATGTACAGGATACATCTAAAGTTGTTGGATAAGTACCATCATTGCTGTCTATGGAAGATCCTCTGGCTCCAGTGGGAAGACAGATGGATCAATATTAGTGTCCTGCTACAAGCAAACATCAGGAATATTGAGGTGATAATCAACTAACATCAACTGTGTTGGGCCAGCCATGTCATCCAGATATTTGACTCCAGACTCCCGAAGCAAGTCTTATTCTCCAAGTTCAGCCAAGGTGTATGCCCAATGAGAGGGAAAAGAAAGCACTTCAGGAATGTCCTCAAGGCCAATTAAAAAAAATAATGCAACATTAATGTCAACTTGTGGGACACTATAGCTCAGGATTGCCCCAAATAGAGGAAGGGTCTGCTGCAGGGATCTCAGTACTTTGCAGGATCATCAGAAACTTCACGCTGTGGACCAAATCAAGAATCCAGTGACAGCCGCTCCACACAGAAACACATTTCCAAGCTGCGCTACAGTCTGTCAATCCCAGATAGGCCTCATGACTCATCTTCACAGATAAGACAGTCATGGAAGGCAATCATCCTTGTCTGCAAGGGATTTCCAAAGAAGACGTGACTTACCACAAAACTCTCTACAGTAAGGCCATTATTGGACCTGCATTGTCCTAGTAAAGCTTGCTTTGCTGTCTATATTGTACTTGTAAATAGATTTTAAACAAATTTAAAACTAGATTTGGTGAAGAAATGTCTAATGAGAAATGTTGATCTGTTAGAGGCAGTCATCTTGAACATTGAAGACCAAGGTTCAGGAGTCTCTCCATAGAGAACATACTTCATAGAATATGTTGAGTAGAATAAAACATAGTGAAAATATTTCTTCACGCAAATGCCTAATAAACCATCAAATAAAATGTGAGCAAATCCATGCTCCAATTAGTGCTAATGAAATGGATGCTGAAATAGCATAATGATGTTTCTTCCTTTGGAGACAAAATTGCATAAAGTTTCTGAGCTTACAACTTCCTGTATCTCATTAAGTGATAAATATTACCACCTACTTCAATATCCACCAAGCAGAGAAACATTTGAAAGCTCTGTCATAGACCCAGAACTGGTTAGGGAAGTACACCGTGGGTGCATTTACACATGCAATTATTGTGCCTGAATTTTCTGCACAGAAAAATTAGGTGCATTAAACTGTGCCCCTGCAAGCGTTTGCAAGTGCACCCATTGAGACCGACTTTTCTCCCAGTGGTAGCCGTTCAGTCTAGGGCTGCTCCTGGTCTCCTCTGCCTCCCTGCAGTAGCCAGGCGCTCTCAGGTTCCAGCCCTAGGGTGGCAGGGAGCATGGTTACAATCTCTGTGGGATGAGAGAGAGCGGTTGCAGCTATTGGGCAGTTGCCTCCCAGTCACATGGAGTTTCAGACAAATCCCAATATCCACGTAGCAGGGAATGCTGTCCCAGCTACTGGGTAGCTGTCTCCTGGCCCTGTGGAGATTGGGACCTGTCCAGATCTCCATGTGGCTGGGAGAATTATCTCCACTGCAACTTCCTTCCAGCCCTATGAAGATCAGGACCTATCTAGATCTCCATGTGGCTGAGACAGCATCCCACCTGCCCCCCTACCAGGGAAAGTGGCCTGACTGGCAGTGCACCAGTGCTCTCAGGGGATGCATGTACAACCCTGTGCACCTCCTATGCATTGCCACTGAATTTATCCAAGGTTCCCTGACAGATCACTGGAAAAATTGGGAAAATACCTCATCCCTCCTGGATCATAGTGCAGACAACATGCCAGTCCCTCAACTATCCAGGCAATCCTTCGGGAGACATCTCTGTCCTATACACTACCCTTTTAAAACATATTTTCAGCTGTTGGATATTTCAGTTCCTCAGCACTGGAAAATAAAACTGCTTTCCTTCCATATAAAGCCTCACAGATTATACAAGTATAATGGCTACTGTTACATGTATTTGAACAAGGGTCCCTTTAGTTCATAGACATGATCTCCTGCAGCCTGAGCTAAAAAGTCAGTTCATACCTGACAGCTATAATACAACCATCTCCTGGGCAGTTGAGACACCATTTAATGAGCTGTCTAGTCACCTATCTATCTGATTTTAATTGATTTTGAAAAGTCAGAGGTTGACAAGCTCTGGAGATGGCCCAACAGATTATTGTGTGGTATAAACTGACAAAATGCCATTAGCAATATGTATATACGTTACACTAAGACTGGTCTAAGTGAGTAGAAATCAATCTAAACCCATAACTGGACAGAAGTTCAGTGTGCATAGACCAGTCTAAAAATGGTACAAATAGCCTAAAATTGACTGGAGGGTAAGAAGCAGCTCAAACTAAGGGCCATAAATAAAAGATCATCAATTCCTTTGAATCATAGCTGTGCGGCATTATGTCCTTCAGCTATTGGCTGCACAAAGAGTAAGGAGGAATGACTTGGGTATCTGGGCCCTTTCAATAAAGTACCCCAGTATGGTCTACCCGATATACCTGATCAGTTCTTCCATACTTAGGAGAAGCTTGGGAAATTCAGTCTTAGAGCAAGCATGCATGAGGACATCTTATCTTGGCTAAATGAATATGTGCATGGGATTTACTGACAATGAGCTATCTGGCTATTGGTCTGCCTATGATAAGGTAATGCTAGACTGTGATTTATTGTAATTTCATTAATTAATTCTGAATAAGTTTTCCTATTCTATGCTATATGATTCCACCTAGATTTAAGTATTTGAACAATGCTTAACAAGCTGAAGATTCTGGACATGACTAGTACACACTGGTACTCCCGTAATACAGATCTTTACTACTAACAACAATTAAATTTTGCACAGAATATCTACCACACATTTGCTTTATGTTCTGTACTGTCTTGTGTATAAGCAAAATATATTTTGATTTATAAAATGTAGATAAATTATGGCTTCTTATATCTGCTAAGCAGTGTGACTTAAAATCATAAAATACATGGATGATCTGGTAGCATAAAAATGATTAATCAATGTGTGTGCTACAAAAAGGCTACTGTTCTTGGACAGGAAACACTGGAAATATGTATGTGCAGATGAAGATAGTGGACGCTGGATGCAGACCAGGGACGTAAATATGCGTTGCTCAAATGTTACATGAAGGTGTTTTCTTCCATGGAGTTGGCTCTTTCCCTTTCTCTCTTCTACCAGACCTTGCTTTCTAGCAAAGGAAAAATGTGTTTCACACTCCACTAATGTCTAAACATTTATCTGAAGTATATGTTTCTGCCTGCTATTCCAGGATCACAGGGACCTTAAATCTGATGCACTGTGCAATTACAATGTTTCTATGAATAGTGACCAGTAGGGCTGTGTGAAGCTTTGGTCCCTGATTTGATTCAGTGGAGATTTGGCCCAATGTGGTGGCCAAATCTCTGAATCTGAATCAAATCAGAGGACCCTTTAATTTCTTCAAAGCAAAGCAGAACCCTTTGAATAAATTTGAAGAATTCAGAAAGGTTTGGTGAGTTGAACGTAAACACAGCTTTAAATGTTTTTTCCACATACCTCTAGGTAGCAGGCAGCTTGTGAACACTGTGACGCTGGGATGTGTGGAGTGTCCCACAGGAGCATGGAGGGCTCCCCAGTATGGTCAGCACCAGACCTGTAAGTAGACCAGAAGCACTTCTGGTCTACTTCTGGGTCTGCAGGGAGCATGCAGCTCCCACCCCACCCCGTCATGCCACTCAGTTTGATGACTGGTTCCTGCTGGGTCGGGGTGGGGCACCTGGAGTACCCGTGGCTGATCATTGAGCCAGAGGTGGCACAGAGGGGACCCCACTGCATGCTTCCCAGGGGACACAGAAGTGGACCAGAAGTACTTCTGGTCCACTTCTGGGTTCACTGCCAAGCACATGGAGGGCCTCCCCTCCCCCCTCCATGTGAGATGCTCCATCCACCCCAATATTGCAGCATTCGCAAGCTGCACTAGTTCCTTGAGGCATTTAGAAAAAAAAACCTTTTAAAGCTGTGTCTATGTCCAAATCACTGATTCTCTGAATCAGCATCATATCTTCAGATTCGGGTTTGGTTGAATTGAATCAGGGACAGTGGTCTGAATCAAAGAATCGAATCACTGTCCCTGATGTGGGCCAAATCTGAATCCAAATCAAATAGGGCCTGCTTTGCACTCCCCTAGTAACTAGCTGTGATGAGAGTCTGAGCTGCTGGCAAGACATTGAGACCACTATTTTTCTCATGAACCAACAGGCAGTCAGAAGTTTATGTATTCTGAAAAGCACAAGAAGGCATTTAACTAAAACATAAGAAACCAGAACCCATAATCAGTCACTGCTTCCAGATATCATTGTTCAAAATCTGATTTAATAAACTAGAACTTTATAATTGTTTATTGCCAAGAAACCACCCTCTCCCCTTGTTACAGTCTGTTCCAAAGTGTACTTACATTCATCCTTACATTCACATTGTTTTCCATCGGTTTTGAACCAGGCCATTGGCATGTGATTCTCAAAATGTACATTTACTCCAGCCTGTCATAAACCACAAGTATTAGAAACTAAGACTTTCTTCTGTAACTTGACCAGCCAGGAAAACTGAACAGCATGATTATTAGCTCTTTGCATCATCTCACATTTGGAGCCCTAGCATTCCTTAGAGATCAGATCCCAAAGGTCATTAACTTACATGGAGTGAATTTCCCCCAGTGTGCTCTTGATTGGGAATATTTTGTAGACATTAACATAGAAATAGATCTTTTCCTTCTACAAGGAGAGTGGGTGAAGCTGGGGCAATAATACCATTGAGTCTGAGTATCCAGTCTTTTTTGTGTGCAGGTTCCATGTTACTACGATGAAGCAAAGAACTTTTACAAAGATGCTATAGGTTACATCTTTATACAGCTTTATTTTCCCCTTGACCAGATTGGTAAGGACTACATTATTATCTCTGACAGAAATTGCTTCTCTTAGACTTTTCAGTAATGTTTCACATATGTTTTATTTCAAAATAAAGCAAGCAACGTACTCCTTAAGGCAGGGACTTGCTGTTAATATATATGTGCATTTTAATTTGCATTCATGCAGAATCTAGTGCAATGGAGTTTGAAGCTATTTTGTTTAAAAATAAATAATAATAATAATAATAAAAGAGTTGGGCCAAAAAGCTTGATTAACACCATAACATCTTGTGGAGCCAGTTATGAGTATCATGTGAGTACCTGACATAGACTAAAAGATGTATTGTTCTGAAACAAATTATCGTTCTCCTCCCTAGTAGCTTTACCTTTTTTTATATTTATATTTAAGTAGCTGTTTTAATGTTTGAAAATATCTCACATAATACTGTTTCTTCCAGGTACACATATATATACAAGTCATTTACCCTCAGCTGCTAGGCACCTTCAATCCTTCTGTATACATTTAAGTTTGTGGCTGTGTTTACATGAGATGCTACTATGCAGTGGTTACTGTGCATTTATTTATTACTTGTATAAATGCACACAGTAAGCTGAGTTACTGCTTAGCAGTGCTGGCAAATGCCTTTTTTGTGCCACTACTGTGCAGTAGCCTAATACAACTGCATAGTAGCATTGCATAATGAATTTGCCATGTGACACTACTGCACTGTAGCCTAGGACTTCTGTACTGTCAGCATCTTGTGTAGATGTGACCTATAAGTAGTTCTTTTGACTTCCTATGGCTTCAGTCTTCAGGCTTAACTAGTTTCAGGGAATAAATTAACTCCTCTCTCCCAAAAAGAAGAACATTTCTTGCAGAGTTGGAACCATAGATAAAGTCTCAGTTTTATATTGGTAAAACCTCTTGAACCTCTTGAAAGGATATGTAAGAGGCATCAGACAGCATGACTGTGATAGCCACTAATTATGCACTGTTTAGACATAGAGGCTGCTATTAAAGACATTAAAAAAGAAAAATTATACTTTAATTTAAACTCAGCCCATTCCTGCACTGAGCTCTGCACATGCCTGGAAGAGGCAGTGACTTATTTGGACCCACCTCACCCAACGTTTGTATAGATCGGGAGCTTTAGTGGAGATTTTTTGGTGCTTTATCTAATTGCTAAATGAATCAGGTTTAGCTAAAAGCATCAACAAACCCTGTTGAAGCACCCAATCTATATGATGCTGCAGAGTTGGGTAAAAGTAATGCTCTGCCTCTTTTGGTAAAGCATTTTTAAATGTCTGCAAGCAGCCTAAAAGATGCAGTTTCCTACCAACCTTCTGTTATTTCATAGAGTGGAAGGTAGAGAGTCACTTCCCCCAAATTTCTTTAGGATAGTCAATTCTGTGCTCCTTGTGCCTAGACCAGATTTCAGGACTAGCGTGGATAGAAGGGGAGTCTGGCTATGCTCAATTAGTTGTTTTGATAACCATCCACTGGTGAAGGAAAAGGTTATTAGGTGGTGCAGGGTATGCCCTCTGTCTGGGGAAAAGCTTGAAAGGCATAGCTCTCTTTCTCTGTTTCTCAACCTTCAGTATAAGTTTTGGACTCCCAGTTGAGGAGACAGGAGACTAACCTTCCTCCAAAAGAGTTATGTAGCCTTCTTTTTAAGTTATCTATTACTTCAGTTCTTCCTTCTTTCCTCTCAAAAAGAAAACCAGGGCATATGTAAGGGGCTGGAGCCCCATAGAGACCATAAGAGTTCTGGGGACCCAGGGAGGATTCCAAACTGTGAAAGGTATATTATCCAGAGGTCCTGGGCAGGGAGAGGAGTTGAAGGGCAAGATGAAGGAATGACCATAAGAAAGGACATACATTAGATGGGGAGCTTTAGAGAAAGTAGAGTTACTCCAAAATTTTGCAATGGAGAAGGTTTTTAAGACAGCTAATAAGGATTATTTGGATAAGGGGGGGACCAAACTGAGGGAGGAGGTAACAAAAGAGGTGATCAGAAAGCTTTTGTTGGGTCTGAATGAATTCAAGTCAGCAGGGCCAGAAGAAATTCATCCCAGGATCCTGAAGCAATTGGTAAAACATATTTCAGACCCCTTAGCAAAGACCTACACGGAGTCGTGGGAGATAGGCTAGGTACCAGAGGATTGGAAAAGGGCCAACATAATGCTCCTCTAAAAAAGGAAAAAAAGGAGGACCTAAGGAACACCAGACCTCCATAACTCCAGTTAGTCTCACCTCCATACTTGTAAATTTACTGAAGCATATCCTAAGGAGAACCATTTGCAAGCATCTGGAGGAAGAAAGGCTGACCATAAGCAGTAGGACTGTGCAAAGCTTCAGTCACTGATTCTATTCAGTGGAGATTCGGCCCAATTTGGTGGCTGAATCTCTAAATCTGAGTCAAATCAGGAGACCATTTAATGTCTCTGAATTGAATCAGAACCCTCCATATCAATTGGGAGAGATTTGGAAAGATTCAGCAATTCAGACATAGACACAGCTTTACATGTTTTTTCTACATACCTCAGGGTAGCAGGTGGCTTGTGAATGGTGCAAAGGTGGGGCAGATGGAGTGTCTGACAGGAGTGCAGGGGGCTCCCCAGCATGCTTGGCAGCAGACCAGAAGCACTTCCGGTCCACTTCTGGGTCCACTGGGGAGCATGTAGGGGGCTTCCCCCATGCCTCCCCAGATTGGTGACTGGTTTCTCCTGGGTTTTGAGGGGCACCCAGGGTCCCCCTATGGCCGATTGCCAAGCCAGGGAGGTGCAGGGGGACGGGGACCAGCGCACTCCCCAGCGGACCCAGAAGTGGACTGGAAGGACTACCGGTCCACTTCCAGGTTCACTGCGTAATGTGGGCTCCCTGCACCCACGCTCCTGTGGCATGTTCCATCCATCCCAGGATCACAGCATTCATGAGCTGTGCTGGTACCTGGAAGTATGTAGCAAAAATATGTAAAGCTGTGTCTATGTCCAAATCACTGATTCTCTGAATCAGCATTGAATCTTCAGATTTGGATTTGGCTGAATCGAATCAGGGACAGTGATCCAAATCAACAAATCAAATCACCGTCCTTGATTTGGGCCAAATCCAAATCCGAATTGAAAGGGCCCATTTCACACACCTCTAATAAGTACCCAGCATTGATTTATGAGAAAAAAAAATCCTGTCGCTCAATAGCCACAAGCAAAGAGTAATTATTAATGGGTTCATGTTGGAATGGTTGAAGCTTCTTGAGCAAGTATAAAGATGACATAAAAATGTGAAGGATTGCAAATACACTGGAGGATGGAAACAACATTTAGAAGGAAATCACCAGATTGGAAAGTTGGGCTAGAGCTAACAGGGCAAAGTTCAGTGTGGACAAATGCAAGGTGCTACACCTTGGGAAGAAAAATCAAAAACACAAATGCAAAATAGATAACGTGGCAGGATGGCAGCACTACAGAGAAAGATCTGGGAGACTTGGTAGATCACAGACTCACAATGTATCTGCAGTTTGATGCAGCCACAGAAGAGATTAATGTGGTTCGGTGGTGCATTAATAGAAGCATTAGTTGTAATACATGGGAGGTGATAGCGCCTCTACTCATCACTGGTTAGGCTTCATCTGGAGTCTTGTGTGCAGTTCTAGGCTCAATAAAGGGCATGGAAAAGTTAGAGAGGGACCAGAGGCCATAAAGATGATAAAGGGTTGGGAACGCAAGTCATACAAGGAAAGGCTGAAGGAGCTAAGTTTGTTCAGCTTCCACAAAAGGTACTTAAGAGAGTACATAATAGCAGTCTTCAAATACTTGAAGGGCTGCCACAAAGAAGAGAGAAAGCACCTTTTCCTTCATGCTTCAGAGGAGGGCACAGAAAACTGGCTTGAATTTGCAGCAAAGTAAGTTTAGATTGGATGTTAAGAAAAACTTCACTGTTAGAATAGTGAGGCAATGGAATACACTGCCTAGGGAAGCTGTGAACTTTCCATTCCTGGAGATGTTCAAGAAGAGCTTGGATATCCACTGGTCAGGGGTGATCTAGTCATAGCTATGCCTAATTTCTACTATGGATATTTCCCATGCTTCTAGGTTCTGCTTGTTGTCCCCACCCACCTCCCCCCTTTTCTTCTATGTGTGCAAGGGTGTTTTTAAGCCTTCCCAGAGTCATTGTGTGTTGGCTACAGCCAATGATGGGGACTTCAGCTAGGGTGTGCCAATGCTCCTGGTGTGACCAAAGCTGGAGGTTCCTGGCTAGAAGGTCTTGCCCCCCTACCCAGGGTCAGACTGATAACTAGACCTGTGCGAGTCGGCAGCAATCTGATCCGGCTTCGGATCCGGCCGCTTCAGGTGGCCGTGATCCAATCCAGAGCTCCGGACTGGGTTTCTGCCTTGGTCTGGCCTAAGTGGCTCTGAAGCTTTGGAGCTGCCTCGGAGATCCAGCCATAGGATATAATGGGGAATCAATGAAATATCTGTAACTTTGTTGATTTTTGTCCAATTTGGATGAAGCTTGCAGAGACAGTAGCCTTTGATGGGAGCAGGAAGCCTGCCAAGTTTCAAGAAGATCGGTATAGGGGTTTGGGGGGAACTGTACCCCAAATTCATGACAGCCAAACTCATGTCACTGCTGTGTGTTACAGCACTGGGAGGGAGGAGGGGGTGTCAAAGTTGCAGGAGTGGTAGCTCTTACTGAGGCCACAAAGCCTGCCAAGTTTCAAGGAGATCAGTGCAGGGGTTTGGGGGGAACTGCACCTTAAGCTGCGGGCAAGCAAAACTTGTGCCATGGGTGACACTGTGTGTGCTAAGGCACAGCAGGGTGACACCTGCAGGGATGGTGGCCCCTGCTGTGATCCCTGACAGCTATCAAGGAGATCAGTGCAGGGTGGTTCTGGGTTCTCGGGCCCTGCACCCCTAGCTGCTGACCGGCAAAACCGGCGCCAAGACTGTGTCTGTCTCGGGGCAGTTGATTGTCTGTATTGATTCTTTCCTCTCCTTAGCCTGGTTTTGTAAGTGGTAATTGCTGGTCATTACATGGTTATGTAGTAGCTAGGCCCTGTGTATTGAGCTGGTCCCTGAGTGAATCATGATTGACTGGTGACTGGTAACACAGTAGCTTAGCAGCCAGGCCTGCAGCTGTGTCTCCCCTCCTCGCCCCGAGACAGACAGTCCCGCAAGCACTCATGGCACCACTTCTGGTTGTCTGCAGCTTGAGGAGCAGTTCCTGCCAAGCCCCTGCACCGATCTTCTTGAAACTTATCAGGCTTTGTGGGCTCACTAAGAGATACCACCCCTACAGTTTTCACCCTGCTAGGTTGTAATGCCTAGACTTAACATGAGTTTTGCTTTCAAGAATTTAGGGTACAGTTCCTTCCAAAACCCTGCACTGATCTCCTTGAAACTTGGCAGGCTTCATCCTCTCTGCAGAATCTACCTTCCCTGAGCATTTCATGCAAATCAGACCCAAAACAATGAAGTGGTAGATATTTTATTGTTTCCCCATTATAATCTATGCCGGATCTCCGAGGCAGCTCTGAAGCTCTTTGGAAGCTCTGACCCGCTCCGGGAAGCCAAACAAGGCAGCGCTTTGACCCGGACATGCTGCTTCTGACCCCAAAGCATCTAAAGCTTCTCTGGATCTGAAGTTCGGTCCGAAGCCTTGAACAGCCCTACTGATCACTACATTTGGGGTTAAGAAGGAAGATATTGGCTGCTATGGTTCCCGTGTTTTACCTACGGCAGGTTAGTGTCTTAGGTTTGTGTTGTGCCAGGACTGATGAACCCCATATGGAGAATTTAGATTATAGTTTGTATGGAATGGTTTGGATAGAGCTAATCCTGCCTCAGGCAGGGTTTGGAGTCGATAACCTTTGGAGCTCCCTTCCAGCCCTACTTCTCTATTATTCTACAGAAATACCTGATTTGATTAAACCAAAATACTTTAGGAGAATCTAATCTAATCTAATCTAGTCAAATATTAACCTGCTTGGATTTCATTTCCTATTTAAAAAGAAAAACAAAACTTCCACCATCCTTAGTAAGGCTAGTTCTTGTTACATAATCATTTTTAAAATGAAAACATGAAAGTCAAGATATTATTTCTGCCTTCTTGGGTGACACACCACGTGCTGATCCAAAGACCTCCTCTAGTGAAAACAGCACCCTTTAAAATTCAAGCTGAAGAAATTAATTTTCTAACCAGCCTTTGTAGGAGGCTTTCACCCTCTGTGCATTCAGCATCAATGAGACCCTAGAGACATTTTTTGTTTTTTTAAATTCTTTTGAAGTGGTTTATCATTTCAGTTTAGAGCTTTGAGAGCCATGAACTTTTACATTATTATGGAAATTCTAAGTATTGTGATGGCCGTGACAATTCTCATTGCAATATTCTTTATCTGCAGGGTGGCGCTGAAGCTTGGGTATATCTGCCTCTCAAAAACTATTCAACTTGACTAGAATGTCAGCAAATGTCCTTTAGTCACTATGCAGCATACAACTTGTAAATAAAATGTCACCATCTTATGATTTTTAGACTCCATTGTGAGTCAGGCACAAGTCTATTGTATTTCTAACAGTATGGTCTGTTTCTAACGTTCCATTTGTATTTCTGCACAAACGCAGAAAAAAATGTCTGTTAGGAATCACACTATGGTATCTGAGTTTGTCTTCACTAGCTTTCTGAACCAGCAAGTCGCACTCTTTGTCATATTTCTGGTGATCTATGTGTTCACCCTGGTGGGGAATCTGGGGATCATTGTTTTAATCAAGATTGATCCCCAGCTTCACACTCCCATGTACTTTTTCCTTGGTAACCTGTCATTTGTAGATTTCTGCTATTCAACGTCTATCACTCCAAAAACCTTGAGGGACATCCTGCTAAAAAAAAAATCTATCTCTTTCACTGGATGTTTTGTGCAAATGTACGTCTTTATTGCTATGGCAACTACTGAGTGCATCCTCTTTGCGTTAATGGCCTATGACCGTTATGTGGCCATCTGTAGTCCCTTACTCTATACAACCTTCATGTCCCACAGAAAGTGCATCAAAATGTCAGTTGGGGCATATGCAGCAGGTTTCTCGAACTCCATGATACATACCATTTTTACATCCAGTTTATCTTTCTGCCACTCCAATGTCATTAATCACTTCTTCTGTGAAAGCCTCCCTCTCCTCAAGCTCTCTTGTTCTGACACTAGTTTGAATGAGATTATTATTTTCCTTTGTGCTGGGTTGAATATGGTGGGAACACTCCTTATTATTCTGAGCTCTTACTCTTATATCCTCTCCACCATCCTGAGGATCCACTCCACCAAGGGCAGGAACAAAGCCTTCTCAACCTGTGCTTCCCACCTGGTGGCTGTCATTATATTCTATGGTACTATGATCTTCATATATTTACGACCCAGTTCCAGATATTCCCATGATCAAGACCAAGTAGCCTCAGTCTTCTACACAATGGTGATCCCCATGCTGAACCCCTTGATTTATAGCCTGAGGAACAAGGAGGTGAAGGAGGCCCTGAGGAGAGTGCTGAGGAGGAAAATAAGTTTTCAGGTACTATGACTATTAACAAATCCTTAGGATGAACTCAGTTTTATATTAAATTATTTAACAAACAATTGCTGGAGATGAAGGTACAACTTGAACACAAGTCTGTAATTATCCCATGGAAGTGTTAGCAGTATCTTTACATGTACATAAGTTCCTCATTTGTGCAATGAAGAAATTGGCACTTACCTAATGGCTATGAAAATAAATATCATAAAAAAGACCTAGTTAAAAACGTAGGTCTTGTACTGACAGAGACCATGGGCCAGATTCTGTTCTGCTTACTAAGCATGCAAGTGGATTTAGGTACCAAATACAATTTTATTCTATCCTGATCACGTCCTTGAAAACCAAATTATGTAAAATGTGAGTGGGTTCTCTTTCTCCTCACTCATTCTTTGTGACCTAAGAGTCAGATGGTGGCATGTTATAGAAGTAGATGCATTAATGGATTTGTGTGGATTAAGTGGAATAGAATAGAGTCAAATTTCAAAACCTAACTCCACTTAAACGTCTCATAGGTAGAACAGATTTTGGCCTCTGAGATGCTGGAATGCAATAGTATCTCATTTTTTGTTCAGGATCCTTATTTGCTAGCAGAACAATGACAATAATGACATATTTATTGTAACTTTTGTTTCTATACTGCAAACAGAAAAATATTTCTCTCTAAGTTAGCAAATTAAATATCCTGCACAAAAACCCACACACCTACAGGCTTGGCAGCACCGAACTGGCTAGCATCACAAATGAAAGAGACTTGGGGGTACAAACTGACCACAGTATGAATATGAGCTGGGAGTGCAATGCTGTAGCCAGTAGGGCAAATAATACTCCGGCATTCATCAACTGATGCGTCTCCAGAAAAAAACCAAGGAGGTGATTCTTCCACCTACTCAGCACTGGTGAGACCACAGCTGGAGTACTGAGTCTAGTTCTGGCCACCACACTTTAACAAGGACATAGAGAAGCTTGAGAAAGTCCAAAGACGAGCCAACAGTATAAATGTATACTGTATACATGTATAAATGTATACTTAAAAGGCAAGCCGTATGAGGAAAGACTGAGGGATCTGGGACTCTTCAGCCTGAGGAAAAGGAAGTGGAGAGGGGACCTGGTAGAGGCTTATTGCTACACTAGGGGAGTACATCACGGGCTCAGTGAGCAACTGTTCACCAGGGCACCTGAGGGGAAAACCAGGAATAATGGCAGCAGACTCCTAGAAGATTGATTCAGGCTCAACATTAGGAAAAACTTCTTCACAGTCAGGGTGTCCAGACTGAAATGATCTCCCTCCAGAAGTAGTCCAATCACCTACCCTGGAAATCTTCAAGAGGAGACTAGACAGTCACCTTGCTAGGGTCACTTGACCCCCTGTTATCTTTCCTGCTTGGTGAAGGGGGCTGGGCCCAATGACCTTCTAAGGCACCTTCTGAATGAAGCTATGAATTAATGAATCCATTGGTAATAGGAGGAGATGCAAGAACAAATAAAGTTAAAATTGCAGCCAGAAATAAACATTTTTATTAAACACAAGTACAACTTTCACTTAATTAGTCTCATTGTCAATATCAGCAAGAAAGTTAACAGAACTCTAGCTATTAAGATCTACATCTTCAGATGTACCCAACCACTTTATACAGTGAGAGTTACATAGTTCTCTGTCCTTGATGATGTAAGTGGCTCCTTTGTTTTACAAATTAAGTGAATCAATAGGGAAGACATTTCTACATGAGTAAATAGAACTCTTGAATAACAATAACATGTGTTAGTTCAGCAGTGTTGTTAGTTTAATATTTTTCATGAAAGGTAGGCATTGCTTATTTGTTAAATAAATAAAAACTTTACTGGTGGTGGTGGTGGTGGTGGTGTGTGTTGTGGGGGGACAAACCTTCTTTCCCCATACCCTAGAGTACCAACATGAACATTCTTGCTTTCATGCAATATTGAAATATATACATGCCTATCTAATTAGGGACACATATAAGTAAAAACACAAATAAAAAAATGTAACCTGTGCTAATGCTAAGAGATATGCTGTCTCCCTTCAGTGGCTATACGGTACATAGAGATTAAGAAGTAGGATAGTTGCTTTGAGCTAAAAGTTGTTGCCCTTTGGCTCAAGCAATAGAGAATTGCAGATGTAGAATTAAAAATTACAGATTTAGTTTTATATGGTTTCATTTGAACTGCTAGGAGCCTCAGGACAAATTTCTCTAGTCAATGAGATTTTGCAATACATGATAACAGTATGGTGGGACAATATAAGCAAAGTTGTTTTATGAGTCTCCTGCAATCTTTAGAGAAGCAAGGATTTCTTAGAGTGATATCTTGTATTGGATCAACTATGTAGTTAGCTAAACTTCTGAATGTAAGAAATTCTTTGTAAGAAGCTAGCACAGTTGAAAAACCAGCACAGTTCTTACCAGTTTGGTACTAAAGACCACTTGGTAGAAGTGATTCTTCCAGAATCTTGATGAGTCCTTTAATTGTGTTTCATACACCATAACACAAGGATGGCATGTTCAGAGTGTCTGAGTGTAAAGTTTTATCTCATTCAAAGGCTAAGCCTTTGAATATAAGTATTCCTTAGGGATCAGATCAAAACCCAAAGTTATCAAATCACTGATGCAGAACTCTCATCTTAGCTTTTGAATGAGAATAAAGGAAACCCTCACTACTTGCAAGTTCAGCATTTGCAGTTTCAAATATTCACAAATACCAAAACCACATTTTAAAAACACTTTATAGGCTTACAGGAGCTCCTTGGGAGCTACACGTTTGCTGTTGCCAGCTTCCTGCCACTGCTGCTGGGCTCCCACCATTACTGCTGGACCCATGCTACTGGGGGCACTGTGTTCATGAACACAGTGCTTTATTCATGAATTTCACCATTCGAGGGGGATACAAGAAAATATCCCCCATGAATGGCAAGGGTCACCTGTAATGTGGACTCTATTGGCTCCACAAATAGAGGAGGTAAGCCTATGACTGAGATAAAACTCTGCACTCAGCCAGTCTGAACATGCCATCCTTGTCTTACGGTGCATGAAACACAAAGCAAGGACTCATCAGGATTCTGCAAGAATCACTTCTACCAGGTGGTCTTCTTAATACCAAGCTGGTAAGAACTGTGTTAGCTTCTAGTACAGAAGACATCCATTCTGAAGGATTTACTGTGCTGGCTTCATCATGTTTATAATGCTTATCTCAATATTGGCCAGAAAATGGTAGTTAGAGTTTACTTTTGGGAATCAACCTGTAGGTAAGTAGATATGCATCAGAACAATGGTGCAGGGCAATGGTAAAGGTTAATTGATTTCTTAATAGCCTGTTTTGTGCCAAAGTTTCACCAAGGCCTAATGTGTCTGACACAGCTAAGCAGCAGACACACAGGCTGAGAAATTGAAGACATGTTCCACACTGCTCCATAACATGAGATAGGGTGAAAACAAGTCATAGTGCCCAATTGCAGAGCCCTTAGGATTTCCTATTTTAGGGAATGGACCAAATTAAGAGAAGACCAGAAAAAAGCCCAAATTAGGATGTGTGTGTATGAGGGGTTTGTGAAACAAAGGAATATGCTGATAGGACAGAATGTGGACAGTCTGACAACTACAGAGAGACCAATCAGTGATGCCCAAGAATGAAGAGTCACCAGAAGGAAGAAAGGATACAAAAGGAAGGAATTTAGAGCAGTGAAATGGTCTCTAAGAGGGGAACCAGAGACGACCATGGACAGGGGGCGTACCACCAGCCCATCTTACCCATCCCATGGGGGGCTTGGCCTTCAGTTTCCAGACTGCTGACATCTAACGTTCAAGAAAAAACCTCCGGGTCAAGCTTGCATACAATCCAGACATACCTTCCCTCTGATGACAGCTCTAGGACCAGTAGATAAAGAATTGTTTATGTTATTTTTATCTGATATCTCTGTGTAACAATAAAATTCACCTATAATCAAATGGAGAGGTCATGGTCAGTCTGAGGGTTTGGGTCCACTCAGAACAAGGTATCTGTGTTGTAAATCCAGTGCCAACCAATATGAGTTGTGCAAATACTCAGCATTTTGATACCAGGTATAATAACAGGAGATGCAGTGTTGTCTTCCTCCGCACTATCTAGTATACACTGTGTGCATTTACACGTGCCCTTAGGGTGTTGTTGTTACTCTGCTGTCATTTAGTATGTCCTTTTGGTACTCTGCTGTCATTTAGTACTTCCATTTAGTACTTCTTTTTGGAAGTACTAAATGATGGCACAGTAACATCCTCTACTGCACTGTGCTGGTGGTACACAGTTATTTTTAGCAGCTACGTTGCCATAGCAACGCACTATACCAAGTGAGCATGTTGCTACAGTGACATAGTTGCAGCACCAGGGTTTGTACCCACCAATACTATGTCACCGTAGTATGACATATGGTGATGTAGTGTCATATGTAGATGTGTCCACCAAGGAGTACACCTCTGTTATCAAGCACGAAGTACAGGACTTAAATTTTGCTCCCATTGACCCCGCTGTTATAATTCAGTTATTTGCATAGCTTTTGATACATAATGATGAAGGAAGTATAATTTCTACAAGGGTGCCCAATATCATGTGGAACCAGCTGAGTAAGGTCTTAAATGGCAGGTCAAAGCTTTATGTGGTCCTAAATTGAAATTGCATTCAGTACCCTCAAATTATATGAATTTATGAGTGAACCTGAATTCTCATTTATATAGCATGGAGTTTTGCATTTAATAGGCAACCATTTAATCCCCTGTTCATTCCAGGGGAGCAGGGGAAATCAGAGGACAGCAGAGGAGAGCAGGGGAATGAGCAGAAGGCTGGAGACAAGCAGGGCAATGTCTCCAGCTCATCCCCAGTGGTTCATCTCCATCCCCCCGCTCATTCCCCTGCTCTCCCCTTGTTTCTCTTGGTCACCAATAGTTTCTCCTGCTCTTACCTGCTGTCCCCTCATTTTCCCTGCTCCCCAATCATTTTCCCTGCTCCCCAATCATTTTCCCTGCTCTCCCCTGCTCCCTGATTGCTTCCCAGCCCAGCCCTGCCCACCCTCATGGCCCGAGCTTACCTGCAGTGGCAGGAGTGATTGGGGCTGCTTGGAGCCTTGTGCCAGAGCCCCTCCCCATCATGGCAGGGGACAGTTGGGCTTGGACCCAGCTGCCTGGCACCCATGCTGTCACTGCCGCATTACGTGGGTGAAGGCCAGTTTGGCAGGGCACCACAAAGCATCGCACAATTCTGGCTGCTCCAGCTGTCACCCAGGCTGGCACTGCTCAGCTCCAGTGGCCCCCAGGTGCCAGACAGCATGCAGAACCCTGCTGAACTGGGCTGCCGCCACACAAGATACAGTACTGGCAGCATGTGCCAGGTGACTGGGGTCACTTCTTGCTGCTCCCCATGGCCCCCTGCTGTGTGGGGGTGCTGTGCTATAAGGCCCCAGTGGCCCCAGTGGCCACTGCTGTAGCCCATGAGCTCAGGGACATGGGGCCAGGTGGGGGGAGCTAAGGGAGCAAGCAGGAGGTGGGGCTGGCTGTGGGGCACATGGGCCACAGGGGGAGGGGGTTATAGCCCCTATCCGGAGCATCTATTGAGAGGCTGTGGGACCCAGTTGGGGGACTGTAGCCTCTGTTGGGGGCCTTCAGCCCTATGGGGGGAGCAGCCTGTGAACTGTGTATGTGTGGGGGGCGGGCTGTGCCCTGTTGGGGGCAGGTACTCACCCCTTCTGAGAAGCCCCCCATATGCCAGTTTTTAAATAAGCAACACAAGAATTCCTGCTAGGCAATTTGGGACCCTGTTGCATTTTGTCTTCCCTTAGGAGTAATGGGAGGGTAGACTACATCCTTCTGGACACCTACCCAGGCTTCTCATGACCACTGCTGCCATGAGACAGTATAGTGACAGTTGACAGGCATGTAAGATCCTGTGGACAACTGCCGGTGTTGATAATAGTTCTGCCCATGGAACTGAGGACTTGTAGGAGGATATTAATCTGCAGGAAATCTCACAAGATGTGTTGGTGGAAAAAGGGCTACCAAGAAGGTTATGGAGCCTGGAGTACAGGATGAGGGTGTCCAGGAACTGAGTCATGACCCTTGGGCTAGGAACAGACATTTAAAAGGCCTCAGCCTGAATTGATTCAATCTTTGCAGGTTAGTCTATCCTGGCTAGGATGAACCACACAAACATCCCCTCTGAACTGAAGTGGTTCAGGCTAGAAGGTGGGGGGGCACTAGATGAGCTCTCCCTTTCATCCTACAGGGCTGAACTGAGGGAGTGGGTGTGCCCAGGCCCCAGAAGGACACTCTGATTAGGGAACTGTCATCCCCTAGTGCATTTAGTTATACAGCAGGAAGTTACACAGGGAATTATTTATCAGCCCATCAAACTGTCATAACCAAATCAGTTGAGTGTCCCTGTCACAATAGAACTGCCCTAAGCAATTGCAGTTACTTTTAAATTTCGTATGTTCTGCCTCATTAGCTATTCCTACCTGGCAGCCATTGGCTACTCTAAAAGTATAAAGGTCCGTGCAGCTTCTGCCCAAGTTGGAGAGATTTGAGCATATGGGAGAGTAAGGAGAACTTTGCCACATGGCAGAGAAAAGCTGGCGGACTGGCCATCCTCCAACATCTCCCCGTCACTGTCTGCTCCCAATGTATCCTTCATCCTGCATGCTCATTTCTGCCTACAAACTCACCGACTCGTTCTGTTGCCAGTTATCTGTAACTACTCAAGCAACTCATTGCCTGTAACTACGTAAACAACCTTACCACCTGTGTCACGGCCACCAGCGGCGTAAGTAAAGTTAAAGTAAAAGTTATTTTTGCAACCAATACACTGTGTCCGCCTCTCCATCCACCAGCCCACCTGACAGCCGATTAAATTAGCAATCATCTGGACGGCTCCGGCTTCGTGAGACACAAACAAAAGAAAAGCTTCTTTCATTAGTTCAAGCTCTTTTTAAACAACTTTTTCCAAGGAAGGAATGGAGAGGCATTACCAACTACCTGTTATTTAGATCCAAAAAGCCCTAAGCTGACGCTGTCCTGTCTGCTTTTGTCCTGTCTCCCACAACATGGACCATAGCCAGCTTGTGGTATGCTAGCTAATGCTAAGAGCTGTCTGTGTAAGGCAGAGAGGAGAGGGGAATCCCTGTTTGAGCATGGAGTTGTGAGGCAGTGGGGTGTGAAGCAGGAGGAAGCCAAGCAGATGCTGCTGTACCTGCAGTCTCTGCCAGATCTCCAACTAGAGAGCAGAGGGGCAGAGCCAGCCTTGCTGGGATGGAGCAGAGCCCCACCCAGGGTTGCAAAGTATTTGGGATGTTGAGGGATTCTGGTTTAGTTTAAACCAGGAAGGGGTCTGGGACAGACATTGCATAAACCAGTTTGACCCAAAGCAGCTAAGTCTGATACTACATTCAACCATATTCATCTCAAACTGGCTTCAGGCTGAAACTTTCAGCCATTTTTAAATTGGTTTATGTGCACTGAATGTCTATTCTGCTACAGGTTTAAACCAGTTTCTGGTCACTTAAACCAGTTTATGTGTAATGTCTGTGTTTAGCCTTGATGTTATGGACTGATAAAGATTCATAGCTTCAGCAGTCATCCTCTGAAAGAAGTCTGAGGCTGGCACAACTATGTCCATAAAGGCATTGGGTATGGGTGCTCAGGGTAGATCACCTGGATATTAAAAGAAGAGTCCAGAAACTGGGATAATGGTCCTGAGTGAGGAAGCTGAAGTCAGGAGCTAGAGTCATGATAGAGGGCAGAAACCAGCATTGGGGAAGCAGATTTGGGAATTAGGTAAAGAGCTGAAGGGTTGCAAAGGCAAATTAAGTTATGAGTGCAGAGAAGAAAAGCTTTGGTTCTAATCCCTTTGCCCAGGTAGTTGCTCAAGCCACAGAATGGGGTGGGCCACCCAGGCCATGGCCTGATCAATTTTTAGCATGTTAATTTATATAACCCACAAATATACAATTGTCATTATGGTTAAAACTGTGTATTGATTTTTTTTCAAAACTGCATAGCTAGCTAAATTAATGTGCTAAAAGTTGGTTGGGCCATGGCCCAGGTGGCCCACCCTGTTCAGTGGCCTATGGTTGCTTTTTTTTACCAATGTATTCCTTCTTGGCCTGTCAGTCTTTCTCCCTTGGCTGCCAAGAGACCCAAATACAGCTAAAAATGAATGACTATGATTTTTAAGGTGAGAACAAGAGGTTCAACAAGGACAAGTGCAAAGCCCTGCACTTAGAAGGGAAGCATCCTATGCTTCACTATAGCCTGTGGACCAATGCAGCAGCTTTACCAAAAAAGACCTGGGGGTTACAGTAGACAATAACTTGGATATGAGTTAACAGTGTGCCCTTGTTGCCAAGAAGGCTGACAGCATATTGGGCTGCATTAGCAAGAACACTGACAGCAGATCAAGGGAAATAATTATTCTTATCTATTCTGCACTGGTTAGGCCACATCTAGAGTACTGTGTTCAGTTTGGGGGTTCCTCTACAAACAGTATATGTGGACAAGTTGGCGAGAGTCCAGCAGAAGGCAATGAAAATAGGGGGCTAGAAAACATGACTTCTGAGGAGATCCTGAGGGAACTGAGTTTATTTAATTTGAAGAAGAGAAGAATAAGTGAGAGGGGATTTGATAGCAATTTTTAGCTACTTGAAGAGTGGTTCCAAAGAGGATGTAGATAAACTGTTCTCAGTGGTGGCAGATGATAGAACAAGGAGCAACAGTCTCATGTTGCAGCAAGGGAGATTTAGGTTGATTATTAGGAAAAACTTTCTCACTGGGAGGGTGGTAAAGAACTGGAATGGGTTACCTAGAGAGGTGGTTGTGGGGGCCAAGACATGCTGGCAGAATGGGGCC
>JAGPOW010002698.1:2115112-2127592 GCA_030014935.1 Caiman crocodilus | reverse complement strand
GAGAGCACCATTGATCCCCAGCTCCCAAAAGAACAAGCTGGCTTGTGGGGAAATCTTACCACTATCCAAGTTACGTTGGTTACATCTAACATAAAAAATTGATTTGAAATGGGGGAAAAAACAGGAGTGCCCTTTATTGATCTTACAGCCATCTATGATAATGTATGTCACTGAGGCCTCTGATATAAACTTAACTCTGTGATATCTGACCACAAGCTCTGCGCTTTCATCATGAACTTGCCCCCTGGTAGATCATTTAATCTCATTACTAGCCAAGGAGAAAAAAACAGAGTACTAGCTCTGACGAATGGAGTCCCCCAAGGATCAGTGCTAACACCAATATTTTTCAATGTATATATCTCAGACTTCCTGCATACAGTATCCAAGCAATACCCATATGCTTACAATGTCACCATAGTAGCCCAAGGAACTGATATGACAGAGGATACTAAGTACTGATATGGAGCTTGTCACTGACTATTTTCACAAGTGGTGCTTAAAGCCAAGAATCAATAAATCAGTATCATCACTCTTCCACCTGGACAATTGTCAAGACAAGAGCACAGGCAACATGTAGCAGGGCATAGGGGCATGTGTCCCCCTGACATGGCCACCACCACTAGCAGTGCCTGTGGGAGCTCACCAGCTATGCCCCTGCTGCTGACACTGCTGGTGGTGCCTGCAGGAGCTTGCTATCTCTGCCCCTGCCACTGATGTTACCAGCAACACCTGCGGGAACTCACCAGCTCCAGCCCAGAGCTCCCCCTAAGCTGCACAGCAGGAGAGGCCATGCAGCAATGCTCATGCCACACTGTCAAGTGCACCTTCACAGCTGTGCACACTGCATATCTTAGAGGGAACACTGCTCCGGCCCTGCCACCCGTGGCGCCTGTGAGTGCCACCCCAGACTCAGGAGGCACCAGTTGCCCATGGCCAGGAGTATGTTGAATATCAGAGCAGGCAACAACATCCTTCTCCATGACCATCCCCCAACCTATCTCGGAGTCACGTTACACCATTCCCCTGCTTATGAACATCACATTCAGAAAATCATCAGTAAAGTCTTTGTATGGGTACCTGCCTTAAGAAGGGATGACATGAGGTGCCAACTTCAAAGTGCTCAGAACCACTGCACTCCCAGTAGAATATGCCTCAGCAGAATATTTTGCTCCTGTAAGGTCCAGAAGTTTTCACATTAAAAAGCTCAACACTGTACTTAACAATGTGTTGAGGCTTATAACAGGCTGTACAACTTACATACACGCACACATATACTTTATATATGCCTGTACATTCAGGCATTAGACTAAGTAATATAAGAAGACAGACCCTAACATCTTTACTAGCAATAGAGACAAAAAATGATCAAAATCACCTGCTCTAGTAACTGTTAACTGAAGACTGACTAGATGGAGGCTTAAGAGGCCTAAAAGTAGTAAACCATTTATACACAAAACCTGCAAGTTCCTGGAAGAGCATGCAGATGCTGAACCAAGTCTATGGACAGCAACAACATGGGCCAACCACTGGAAAAAATCAGACCTGCTCTTACAGTGTTTTATACCAATTCCAAATGAGTCCATCACTGGGCATGACCTTGGCAGAGAAGGGTGGGTCAAGTTGAACAGACAGATCTGGATATTGATGCTTCAGAACAAAACTTTGCAAGATGAACATCCTGGACAACCCCGTGTGTGAACACATTGTCAACAAACAGCACAGCACTTAATGAAAAGGTGCAATCTTTACAAACACCCAGATGGGGCAGAAGAATTATCACATTGAGGGATAATCCCAGACAGTGGCTCATACACTTGGAAGTCGATATCTGACACAATACAAAAGAGAAAGTATTCTCCTAAACTGTGGGCTCATAAAACAAGAATGTATATCTCAATAGTGACAGGGACTGTAATCAAGATCTGATAGAATCCTGATTTTTCCATATGCTAATCTCCTACTTGGAGCCTAATCCTGCAAAATATAATATGATGGTTTAACTGTAATTCATTGATTCCCTCTAGTGATTGAATTTTCCAAAGAGGTTAGTGACTTCTGACACTCAAGTAGATGGGTAGATAAGTCTCCATGCAATCTTTTTTTTGTAGGTGCAAATTTTGGACTAAGTGAAAATTTCTACAGAAAGGCTTTGTTTGCCTTGTCTTTGTTTTGTGCGTATATATATATTTATATTCACATTTATACTTATAAATGTTTGTTTTTTATTATATTATTATTTTATCATTTTTATTTATTTTATTATTCAGCATTATGTTTATTGTTATTATTATATTATTTATTTTAATTATTAATTTATATTTATATTTATAAATATATATATTTCCTATTTGGTTGTTCAAGACTAAAAATAATGTTTGGACAGAATTGTTTTATAGCAAATGTTGGCCAAAACATTTTGATTTTTCATCAATATTTTGAAGTTGTGACAACAGCATTTTATTAGGGGGAGGGGTCTGGATTATATTAAAGAAGTCATTGTTTTCTGTTAGAAAAAATATTAACAAACCAGCTCAACTCCCAGCAAACATTTGCCACATTTATCCTTTGAGGAGATGTTTATGACTCATATTCTAAAGGTTTCAGCTTCAGTCTTTTCATAGAGTTGTGAGATGATACATGTTACTGTGTTTTAGTGTTTCTTGCTCTCAGCTGATAAAGCATCAAACTTTTAATCCTACCATTCTTGTGAGAAATCTCTTCCTAAATATCTAACCTACAATTCTATTGCTGCAATATAAGACCTTTGCTTCTTATTCTGTCATATGTTAGCTCTGATAACAGTCTAGTTCCATACTCTTCGGAGCCACCCTACAAGTAGTTGAAGGCTGCTATTGAATCCCTGTTCAGGCTTCTCCAGAGTAAATAAGCCCAGTTCCCTCAGCCTCTTCTCAGAAGTCATGTGCTGCAACCCCCTAATCATTTCTGTTGCCCTTTGCTGGATTCTTTCTAATTTGTCCACATCCTTTTTGTAGTGTGGGGCTCAAAACTGGACATAGTACTCTAGGTGTTTGATCCTAAGTCAAAGACTTTGCACTTATCCTTATTGAATGTCATGAGATTTCGTTTGGTCCAATCCTCCAAATCCTCCAATTTCTCTAGGTTTCTCTGAGTGCTAGGCATTTATTTTAGTGTTTCTAGCACTCCTACACATCTTGGTGTCATGTGCAAGCTTTCTGAGGGTTCACTCCATCCCTTCTTCCAGGTCACTGATGAATATACTGAACAAAACCAGTCCCAGGACCAATGGCTGGGGCACTCCACTTGATACCAGCTGCCAACTAGACATTGAGCCAGTGATTACTATCCTTTGATCCCAATGATCCAGCCAGTCATTTATCCTACTTACAGTCCATTTATCCAACCCATACTTTCTTAACTTGCTTGTGAGAATATTGTGGGTGACCATATCAAAAGCCTAGCTAAAGTCAAGCTATATCATCTCCACTGCTCTCCCTGCATCCACAGAGCCAGTCATTTTATCATAGAAGGCAATCAGGTTGGTCAGGCATGATTTGCCCTTGTTGAATCCATGCTGACTGTTCCTGATCATCTTCTTCTCCATTAGCAGGGATCCTTGTTTTCTCTAATGTTAATAATAAAAAAAAAATCCCAAAGTTTCTGATTTAAAAAATACTCCCAAATCCAGATTTTCCCATAATTAAAATATAAGTGAAATATATATCTATAGATATATATTAGTGGTGTTTCATTTTAATCATGGAATAATCTGGACTTGGAGGTATTTTTTAAATCAGAAAATGGGTGGGGGTTATAAAAAAAAACCAGGATCCCTGCTTATCACTTGGAGAAGAAGGTGATCAGGAGCAGTCAGCGTGGATTCAACAAGGGCTATTCTGTATGTATACATCAATATATATTAATGGTGTTTCATTTTAATCATGGGAAAATGTGGATTTTGGGGTGGGGGGAGGGCTTTCCTGGAGAAAACCAATGTCCCCGGTGATTAGAAATAAATTCTTTGAGGACCTGCTTCATAATTTTTTCCAGGGACTGAGGTGAGACAGACTTGCCTGTAATTCCCCAGATCCTCTTTCTTCTCTTTCTTAAAGATGCATGCTACATTTGCCGCTTTATAATCATCGTGGACTTCTGTTAATTGCTATGGGTTTTCAAAGATAATGGCCAGCAGCTCTGCATTCACGTCTGCCCCATCCCTCAACACCCTCAGGTGAATTGCATCTGGCACCATGGACATCTACACATCCAAGCTATCTAAATAGCCCCAAACCTTTTTTTTCATCACCTTTGGCTGTTCACCTCCTCACTAAACTATGCTGCCAGGTGCAGCCGTCTGGGAAGTGAACTTGCTTGTGAGGACTGAAGTAAAAAAGGCATTGAGTACTTCAGCCTTTTCTGCATCAGCTGTCACTAGGTTGCTTCCTTCAGTAAGGGACCCACACTTTCCCTGATCTTGCTCTTGTTTGTGACATGCTTGTACAAACCCTTTTTGTTACCCTTCACATCCCTTGCTATTTTTAACTTCAGTTGTGCTTTGGTCTTCCTGATTTCAACCTTGCATACTGTAGCAATACTCTCGTACTGTTCCCTAGCCATTTGCCTAAGGTTACACTTCTTATAAGCTTCCTTTAGGTCTTTTAGTCACTTTCCAATCATGCAAGCTGTCCCACCAAGTCTGTTATTCCAAACACATTATAGTTCTGGGACTGTGCAATTCCTTCCAGCTCTTCCTGCTTGTTTCCCAGGCTCCATGCATTTGTATACAGACAGCTGAAATAACTAGCTGATTGCCCTACTTTCTCAGGAAGAGTGAGAAGGACTTTTCTGTTGCTTCCTCCTGGTTGTGCTTCCTCCAGGTCACCCATCTCCCCACTTACCTCAGGGGTTTGGTCTTTATCCCACAGCAAACCTAGTTTAAAGCCCCCCTTACTAGGTTAGATAGCCTGGCTGTGGCGATGTTCTTTCTTCTGTCTGGTATACCCTGTTTCTTCCTAGGAATCCTTTCTGAAACAACTTGTGGTTGAAGAAGCCAAAGCCTTCCTGGCAACTCTATCTGTGCAGAACCTGTGTACTCCAAATCTGTGAGAATCCAAGGTAGGTAGGAACCCAGACACTGGAAACATCATTTCCAAAGCTATGTTGAGGTGGGTGGGGGGTCTTGGAGGTGGCAGTGTAGGGAAGGGTATGCTAGATCCCACCCTACCTCTCCCATAGCCATGCAGTAAGGTTATTTGCTATTAATTTCAGATCAAGTTTAAGACTTCCAATGTCTTATCAAGATATAGTAAAAAGGGTAATAATGAGGAATAAATGATTCCACAGGGGCCAATGTGCATTTAAGAACATAATTTCCCAAATTATGGCCACAAGCTAGCAGAGAGCAGATTTAGACTGGACATTAGGAAGATCTTCACAGTTAGAGTGGCCAAGGTTTGGAATAGGCTCCCAAGGGAGGTGGTGCTCTCCCCTACCCTGGGGGTCTTCAAGAGGAGGTTGAATATGAATCTCAATGGGGTCATCTAGACCCAGCACTCTTTCCTGCCTATGCAGGGGGTCGGACTTGATGATCTATTGAGGTCCCTTCTGACCCTAACATATATAAATCTATGAATCTATGAACATTTTTAAAGCTACTTTCTAGAAAATTAAAAAAATGCTGCCCTCATTCTCTAGTCATATAGCTGGGTAACAGATTTAACACTGATACCAATAATATCTGAGCCCCTTCCACATAAAATATATAGTAACATGGGGGTCCTTCATTGAAGACTTATTCAAATTTCTTGTACTTCTTTCATCTTCAGGGCCAAAACCCTCTTTGTTTTGTTTTGTTTTTTTTAATTTTAATGTGGGCTCATTGGGCAGAAATAAAATTTCAGTGCAATGAGCTGTGTTCTTATGATGCATTCAGAAAGACCCAGTTATATTTTAAATTTACATCATAAGGCAGTCCCTCTACTTTCTGGTATATTTTAATTAACAGTGAAAGAATAACAATATTGCCAATTTAAAAGATCACCCCTGACATCTAAATTAGGTCCTCCTGTAACAGATGGGGCAATTCAAGCCTTACAGATATTGTTTTAGGTTTTATACAAACTCAGAGAGGCATTACACATGCTGAACAAGTTTTGTGTGATGTTTTGAAGTTACTTTTTCACTTCTCACAAACCAAGTCAGCACCAGAGTCAGTTTTTGGGGGCAGTGGATACAAAGAATGCTGAGACTGTAAAACATACGTGAAGACTTTCCACAGGCCTAGACAAAGGAGCAAAGATGTACCCACACCTTAGTTAGCCCTATTATAAGGCACCAAGCATGCATTTCCTAATTCTCCTACCTGTTCCCTTCCACCCACTCTTTGGTGGCAGCTGCTATACTTCATTGGCAGTGCAGTTATTGGAAGTAAAATTTTACACAGGTTGTATTTGTTCCTGAGTATAAAGGATTTATCCAACCTGAAGTTCAGTTGAAAACAAACAAAAAAAAATCAACACATGGAAGCAATGGGACTTCATTGATTGTTTTATTGCAAATAATTGAACTTAAGCCATATGTAGAGATGGGAAGAAAACCTAGAATGTGCAAAGTATCATGGAATGTATCAGCCCGTACTATCCTTGACGCACAGTGTTACATGTGACCTTATCCATACTAATCTTCTTTTGGATAAATCTCTCTTTTGTTGCACTGTTACCCAATAGACTAATTCCACTAATGAAGCCATTACTGAAAATGTTTGTATAGATACTCATTTTACAGATAGGCAGAAAATCATCCGAACTAAGCAATGATAATATCAATGACTGAGAATCCTGGCAGCAGGTCTGTTATCTGTGATGGGCAAATTTGTTATTACCCTGAAATAAAATAGTTTTCTGATAGCATACTGTTAGGTTAACAATAATTTGGATTATTGAGAAGTATTAGATTTGCAGCTGAATACAAGGCATGACCTGTGGCCTAGCAATGCTGCTGACCACAAGGCAAAATAATAGCTAAGTCAGCCATTTGCTTATGTTAAATAATCATTTTAACTGTGTTAACCATTTTCTGAGTGAAATGCAGCAAGTGAATCTGTATAAGTCTGTGTGCTATAAATCAGCTACAGCAAGGAACAAGATAAGACAAAGAAGCCATTTTTCTACGTACAGTGATCATGTCCTTAAGAAATATCTATTACTGTGCAAGTTTTTGGTAACGTATCACAATATTACCTGTTTAACTTCAGCTTTTAAAAGTGCTAGTTCATCTTAACAGAAATATGCTGTTATGAAGATTTGTGAAGCACCTCCCAAGTACTGCTTTTTGTTAACCCTGTAGTCTTGTCTTATTGTAAAAAGTATAAAAGAATGCCCCACCCTTTAGAGGGGGCCATTTTGCCTCTTTGCTGGTTTATGGTCATTGCAAGCAAATAAACTGCAGTAAAGCCTTTACCCGTGTTGTCTGGTTCCTATGTGGCTAGACAATGAACTCCAGGGAGTTTTCTCCCACGACAAATCTAATTACCAATATCAGTCTTTCCTGCTGTTGTCCTCGCTAAATATGTCTGTGTAGATTTTATTGATAGGTTCATTTGTTTATTGCAATTAAAATATACCTTTCGAATTTTCAAATGGTCAAGGGAATTTGCTCAATTATTTCCATAACATGAATCTTTGGGAAAGGGGGTGGGGTGGGGTGGACGGGACGACACGACCCTTGATATTTGTAAATGCAAAGATAAAAACTTCATAAAATTAACACCTCTATTAATGATTAATGCTACCATATATTTAATAAAATAAATATAAGAACATAAGACTGAAAAAATAGCACTGAGACAAGTTTAGACTTTCATTCCTGACTCTTCTTGTCAGTACTGCCCAGTCTACTCCTACTCCTACTTCTCACTTGTCACTATTTGATGGTAACTAGTGTGTATTTAGAGGGCAGCTGCCCTTAAGATTGGGGTGTTCCTTTCCTGGATCACTGAGGGCTATTATCATGGCCTCTTTCCTCCCTCCGTAGCCATGTCTATGCCTTGTTGATGGTTCCCCATCTGCCCCTTTGTAGGGACTGTTCTCCACTTACTCTTTCTCTTTCTCTAAACAGAATCAACACTGGCCCTCTCAGGTCCCAACCCTTGTCCAGGCTTCAGCCTTTTTGGCATTGGTCCCTTTTTCTGCAACTGAGATGTCTTAGTCAGGTCCACTATTTGGGGCCCTGGTACTCCAGACCTCAGCCCTGAAGCAAGGGGTGGCTGCCTGGTACCCTACTCATGGACTCCCCTATCCCTAAGGTAGGGCCATGCAAAGCTTCAGTCACTGATTTGATTTGGCCGAGATTTGGCCCAATTCGGTGGCTGAATCTCCAAATCCAAATGGAATCAGGAGACTCTTTAATTTCTCTGAATTGAATCAGAACCCTTTGAATCAATTCAGAGAGATTTGAAGAGATGTGATGATTCGGACATAGATACAGCTTTAATTTTTTTTTTCTACATACCTCAAGGTACCAGGTGGCTCGTGAATGCTGAGATGGTGGGGCAGATGAAGCGTCCCACAGGAGTGTGGGGAGGTCTCCACCATGCTCAGAGGTGGACCCGAAAGTGGACCAGAAGCACTGGAACACTCTCCCTTCCCCCCGGCTCGGCAACTGGTGCCTCCTGGGTCTGGGGGATAGCACTTGGTGTCCCCCCATAGCCAACTGCCAAACCAGGGGTTTGTGAGAGGGGTCTCCCGCATGCTCAGCAGTGGACCTGGAAGTGGACCAGAACTATTTCCAGGTCTGCTGCTGAGCATAAGGGCAGAGGTGTGGGGGGAGGGGCCCTGTGATAGACTCCATCCACCCCACCATTTCAGAATTCATGAGCCATACCTGGTACCTCAAGGTATGTAGAAAAAACATTTAAAGCTATGTCTGTGGCGAAATTGCTGATTCTCTGAATCAGCATCGAATCTTCAGTTTCAAATTCAGTTGAATCAGGGCAGTGAGCTGGATCAACTAATAGAATCCCTGTCCCCCAATTTGGGCTGAATCCTAGTTGAATATTGCCCGTTTTGCACATCCCTACCCCACAGCCACCCCCAGTTCTCTAGAGTGTTTGCTTAATTCCTCAAACAAAGAATCAAAACAAAATAAAAAAAAGGGGTTAAACCTCTTGTTACCAGCTACTCCCACCTTCCAGGCTTGCTTATGGCAAAGGTTACTGTTGTCTGAAGTCGGGGAAGCTTCCTTCCCCAGCTCCTGGGAGTTCCTCCCACTTCCCATCCCCCCCGGCTAGAACCTTCCTCTCTCCCAACTCAGTGCCTGGGCTCATATCCCTAAACCCTGGCCTCATTTGTCACATGGATGCTGCTCGTAGGCAGAAAGAGCTGTCCAGAAGTCCCTACTTAGCTCAATAGGATGCTTGACTCCCTTTGTTTTGCAACCTTTCCCAGCTCTTTAGTTGCTTCTGGCCTTTATCACTAAGTCTCTTTTGAACTTCCTGCTGCATCCCCTTTGCCCTGCAAATCCCAAAAGTTTGATGCCAGGGAGGGGTGTAATCCTCTCTTTTCTCTCTCTTGTGTGTATGTAACAGGGTTTGGGTTCCCTGTTATAGGCAACAAGTCTATTCCCATATATAGAAAATGTTTACATATTATATGACATCCCTTGAATTACACATGGAAATATAAACCATAATGCAGTCATTGAAAACTGTAGACTCCAGCCCTGATTCTACAAGTTTACAGATATGCCAAACTTTCCACACTTTATTTCATTTTTATGTAATTGTTCATGTGTCTTAAGAAAGTTGTTGGA
The DNA here is from genome assembly GCA_030014935.1 of Caiman crocodilus. NCBI lineage: Eukaryota > Metazoa > Chordata > Crocodylia > Alligatoridae > Caiman > Caiman crocodilus. The sequence continues at coordinate 2,117,806 of JAGPOW010002698.1, read as the reverse complement.
TCCTGGGTGTAGCAGCCTTGAGGGCTATCAGGGAACTGACCAGAGCACATATATTGAAGATTAGAATAAAATAAAAAAATGCAGAAGCTGAATCAGGTGTGTAACAAAATTTAACTTTCAAAGACAAACAAGAACTTATAATTTCTATATTAGCAAATTATGAACCTGTGAATAGGGGCTTAAATAGAAACATTCTTATTACTGCTATAGGGATGGTGCCTAGGAATCTACATCATGGTTCAGGACCATATTTTGCTAGGTTCTTTGTGAACACAGATTAGGACTATCATTGTTACTAGAAGCTGTCATCATTTTCAACATATGCCAGAAGATATGTTTTCTCCTTCCCTCTGAAAATTCCTTGTCTCCACAGACTTTTCTGTCAAATCCTGGCATGCTTGTGTAGTGCCTTCCTCAGGGTATCCTTTACCTCCTTGTTCCTCAGGCTGTAGATCATGGGATTCAGCATGGGAATTATGACCGTGTAGAACGCTGAGGCCACTTTGTCTTTGTCCTGTGTATGACTGGAACTGGGTCTTAAATAGATGAAGAGGAGGGCCCCATAGAACACAGTGACAGCCATTAGGTGGGAGGTGCAGGTGGAAAAAGCTTTGTGCCTACCCTCAGAAGAATGGATCCTCATCAGGGAGGAGAGAATGTAGAAGTAAGAGAGGAAAATGGTGAGACAAGAACAGATACCAAGCAAGCTGAGGCAAAGACGACAATCTCATTAACTTGGGTGGAGGCACAGGAGAGCGTCAAGGGGGGTGTGATGTCACAGAACAAGTTATTGATAGCATTGGAACCACAGAAGGGTAGCTGAAAGGTGGAGATTGTCTGTGTGACTGAGTTCAGGAAGCTACATCCATAGGAGACAGACACTAGACAAATACACATCCTGCGAGACATGACAACAGTGTACAGCAGTGGTTTGCAGATGGCCACATATCAGTCATAGGCCATCACAGACAGCAGGAAGCACTCTGTTCCTGCCAGACCAGCATAAAAGCAAAATTGCATTGCATGCCCAGTAAAAGAAATTACTTTGCTCTCTGCTAGGAAATTCACCATCATTTTGGGAGGGACAACAGAAGAATATCAGGCATCAAAAAAGGCCAAGTGGCAGAGAAAAAAAGTACATGGGTGTATGGAGTTGAAAGTTGCTCTTGATTAACACAATCATCCCAAGATTCCCCATCAGAGTGATAATACAGATCACAAGGAATACTGTGAAAAGGATGACCTGCATTTCTGGATGACTTGTGAACCTCTTAAGAACAAATTCTGTCACCAGTCTGTGATTTCTTCCATCCATGTCAGTTTCTGATTGGAGAAGGAGGAATGCAAATAATAGAAGAGATGTCACACAAGTGACTGCAGATTATGACCAATTAAATTCCATGCGTTGAGAGACAGAAAGTAGACATTCCTGTGAAATAACCATCAGGAAGCAAAGTTTAGCATATAAAAATAGGACACAGAACAAGGAAGGGCATTCTGAGTCACCAAATATTGATCCATTTCATTTCAGTCAACCATATTATATAATCTCCATCACAAATTTATCAATCCCTACTTTAAAACCTATAACGTTGCCTCCTCACCATTAATCCTGCTGGATGGCTGTTCCTGAATCTTACTTCTCTAATGGTTAAAAACTTCTCATTTGCAGCCTAAATCAATTCAGTCACCTTCAATCCTTTGGTTCTTGAGCCATCCTTGCCCTTTAGATTAACTATAGCTCATGCTGGTTCTATTTCTGCACTGGCTGACAATTGTCTATATTAATTTCAGGGTTGTCACTCCTTTATCTTTACACAACTACTACCAATGTACATATACAAACATAAACATAGACATAGTCTCTTATATTCTCACATACATATGTGCATACACATCCTTACATATTTTAATATTAGAAAAACCTTTATCCGTTTGTCTGCCTGTCTATTTGTCTGTCCATAATGCTTTATTTGCACTCTGATTGGCAAGATGGAACTGAGCCCCCCACACCATAACATCAGGCCTGTGGGGCTCTCACCAGCTCCATGGGGAGCCTTGTGGGCCATGGTTCTGCACACCAAATTGAGTGTGCAAGGTGGCATAGAGTCAATCCCAGCCAGCAAAAAGGGCCTTGGCAGCAGTAGCACAGGGCTTCAAAGCCCAATTCCGGCATGTGGGACAGGAAGGAGATGATGCAGGTCCTGAGGTCCCAGTCCCAGCACATGAGGGTAGAACAGGGCTAAGACCCAGTGTCAAGGCAACTGAGGCCACACAGGATCCAGTTCTATCACATGGGGTCAGTACAGCCCACAGACTATCCCCATGCCACTCCTGTGGCCCATGAGGCCAAAAAAAGTTTGACTCCCTCTGTTCTGCATTTCTACAGAAATTCAGCAGAGGTAGTGGGCACTCTTGGTCTTTGAAAACAAAATATAGAGAAAAAATCTGTATGTTGGCTGAAAACTCACTCCGCACAGTTGTCATCATGAGGTTCAATGAGACTTCCTAGCAAATGTTCTTCATTGAAAAATGAGTTGCTCACCCTGCAACTCTACTTAGGTCCATTATTTTTGTGTGTTTACATCATCATCATCATAATCATGATTATCATCATCATCATCTTCAGTAGCAGCACATGTATGTATGTACCTGCATTAGTTTGGCTTCATTAAATGATTTTTTTTTTTTTTT
>JAGPOW010002698.1:2093471-2108610 GCA_030014935.1 Caiman crocodilus | reverse complement strand
AGGAACCAGTAACAAGCCTCAAGCAAACCATGTGGGACATCACTGTACTATAAAGCAGGGGATAACATACAGCCATGTAGCGATCATAGGCCATCACTGCCAACATGATGGCCTCCACAGTCACAAACTCTGCACAGAGAAACATCTGCACCATGCATCCAGAGAAAGAAATGCTCTTCCCATCAGAGTAGAAGGCTGCCAGCATTTTGGGGGTGATGGTGGAAGTGCAGCAAATATCGACAAAGGACAAGTGGCTCAGGAAAAAGTACATGGGGGTGTGCAGCTGGGAGCTGGCCCTGATCAAAATGATCATTCCAAGGTTTCCCATCAAACTGACAGCATAGATTACTAGAAACATCATAAAGAAGGTCACCTGCAGTTTTGGATGATCCATTAATCCCAGCAGGATGAACTCTGTCACCTCAGAATAATTTCCTTCAGCCATTCTAAGAAGAAATTTACCTAGTAGGGAAGAGAAGGCCAACATAAATCACTGACAAACATGAAATGTTGAAATGCTTTACCTAGTCTCAGAGAATGCTCTGTGTTAACTATGTTCACTCCAAAACCCATCTGATGATGCAGGTGTAATAAAAATAGCACATAATACTTTATTAAAATTGTGCATTGACATAGCTATGGAATAGTGTATGAATACCAGTGGATTTCTGTATGAGTACTTTAAAAAAGTCATTGTCAGCTTGGTTGTTGCCAGCTTCTGATTGTTAGGGCATATGCTAGACCTACAACTGACATTCCTATGCCTAGAGCCACCCCCTCCCTCTCTTGCCTTCATACACACATGAGTTGCCAAGGAATAAGGCTAGAATTATTTGATCTGATAACTATCCCCACCTACTTTATCAAACTATGTATGAAAGAACCTCCCCCAGTGGATACAAAGAGCAATTGACCACCATCCTCCTTAAAACAAGCTTTTACACACTATAAAGCAGCTTATGTCCTCTCTCAGTCTTCTATTTCTAGACTAAACAACACCAGCCATGAATCCTTCCTCACAAATTGTGTTCTCTAGACCTTTTTTTTTTTTGCAACTATTTAGTTGGTCTAATAAAAGATATCACCTCCACCAAAAGTTCTGAATACATTTTCCTGCAGACCAACATAGCTAAAGCCTGTATCCTCTAGCCCTACTATACTTCTTGTTGGTCTCCTTTAAACTCTTTCTAATTTGTCTACATCCTTTGTAAAGTATAGTGCATAAGACAACATAATATAGTAGCTGAGCCTTTATCACTAACACATAGAAACAACTGCTACCTCCTGGCCATGTCTACATGAGACACTACTGTGCAGTGGTTACTGCACATTTATTTACTACTTGAATAAACAAGTAGTAAATAAATGCACAGTAACCTGAGTTGCTGCACAGTAATATTAGGGGGACATCTTTTTTTGTGGTGCCACTGCACAGTACCCTAATACTACTGCACAGTAGCATTGCATCACAGTTTTTGCCACAGGACACAACTGAACAGTAATATCAGGTTACTGCACAGTTAGTGTCTTGTATAGCTGCACCCCCTATGTCTTATAGAAGAGATTTGCGTATGTTGCAACAGCATCACACTGTTCTGCTTTAGCTCTCAGGTGGTCCTTTCCCTATGTACCAGACCTTTCCCTATGTACCAGCCAGCCATTCCTCTTTTTCTATTTCTGCATTTGATTTTTCCTTCCTAGGTATAGTTTTACACTTGGATTTATCAAATTTTATTTCATAGATTTTCAACAATAGCTGAAATTTATCAAGATTGTTTAGAATAGTTCTGACTGTTCTCCTAGCTTTGTCTGTTTCTATCATCTCATGAACTAATAAATATATTGAAAGGAATCAGGAGAGAACTCTAGGAGATCACTCTAAAACACAGAATCATAGAATTACAGATCATTAGGGTTGGAAGGGACCTGAGGAAGCCATGTAATCTAGAGACAACACCCTTCCATTTTGACAGAAAACCAATGATGATGACTCTTGAGAAAGGTTTTTTGAACAGCCGTGTGCCCACCTTACTGTTTCTTCATCCAGACCATATTTCCTTAGTTTTCAAATGAAAATTTTAAAAGAGACAGTGTCAAAAACTTTACTGAAGTCATGCTGTAGTACAGTGGGGCCCAGTTTTGGTCTTACAGACCACATAAATGGCTCAGGGTAAGTCCATGAGCCAGATCGGACCTTCAGTGACCCCATGTGCTGGGATTGGGCTCTGAGGGCCCCACACTACCTCCTCCCAGACCCTACCTGGATGAGATTGGGCCCCAGGGTCACTGCATTTCTCTCACCTGGCCAGGACTGGGCTCCAAGGCCCCATGATGGAATTGGGCTCAGCACCACCCTGTGTACCTGATGTAGCATGAAGGGCCATGGCCTGAGGACCTCCCCACAGATCAAAATCTGGCCTATAGGCTGGGGGCTGAGCACCTCTGCTATAATCCATTTACTGATTATTCCTCATCCCTGAATCCCATTACCCTTTCAGAGAAAAAAAAATTAGGTGGGCTTGATATGATTAGCATTTTCTTGACAAATCCACAAGGGCTCTTTTTATAACCTATTTCCTAGTATCTGTTTGGGCATTGATATTAAACAAATTGGTGTGTAATGGCCTAGTTCCCTATTTTCTTCCCTTTTTAAATATAATAATTTTATTTGTCCTTCCAAAGTTCTTTGGAACTTCCCTTGTCCTGTTTGAGTTCTCAGAGATAATCACTAATTCAGTAGCTCTTAACCAGTAGCTCAAGGCATCTCTCAAAACATGCCAGCTTTTAGTTTTCACTCACTTTTTGACCTAAGAAAAATAATATAGCAATTATTCTATTGCAAACAGCTCAGAGAACCCGCAGCAGGTCAGAATTTTTTTAACACCATGGGAGCATCTACACATGAGATTAATGCTCACAAATAAACTCCAGGGCTTATTGCTCCAGTGTTTATTTGTGCACACCACATGGAGCCTAGTTGGAGAAGCTCAGGTTGCCAGGAGATCTGGAGGTCAGCCTGCCATCCCAGGTTGCTCCAACTGGGCTCTGCATGCTGCAGCTGTTTGAGACACAAGGGTGCTTCAACATTGTGGCTGCCTGCTGACTGGCCCTACGCTGGGTGAGGTGGCAAAGGCACAGGTGGTTGTGCTCCAGCTAGCCTGGGCAGCATCATACATATGTGCAGCTGTGCACAGAAAAAGCCTCCATAGCAGGGTAGTATTTTTACTTTACAAAAACTATTCTTCTGTGGAGTTAATTAGTTTTCTCTGCCCTAATGGAGACACCTGTGTAGACACTAAGATGTTTACTGAACCGTTAATTAGTCGGCTGTGCAGTAAGTGTCCCATGTAGAATGTGTCCCATGAATTCTTACTTTAAATCATGGGGTTTATCTTACGAATATCTAGTTCAACTACCTCATAAATAATCTAGTGTGATTTTCTTTAAGCGTCGATGACTAAAATATCTAACTTATCTTTTAACTTACACTTCATTTATTCATCTCTTTGTTGAAATTAACAGCATCACATATCTGGTCAAAACTACCCCTTTTTTTAAAAGAGCAAAATAAAGAGACATTGAGTATGATTTCATTCACTGCAGCCATCATGCATTATATGCTTTCTTCCCCTTTTAAGCAATGGATATTTATATATAGGACATCTCCTTTCCATCTTTCATAATTTTGCTTTTGCTTTACCTTGCTTTTGCTCATCCATAGCTTTATCTCTTTGTTTCCACTTTTTTTGTACAATACTTTTTTTCAGTTTTTCAGGGCACTTAAGAACTTCTGATATGGCTACAATGGACTCTTCAAGTTCCTATCTTTCTTCCATATCTGAATAGTTCAGCACTGTTTTGTTCTAAAAATATTTTAGCCCAGACATTGTGACTATTGAAGTATAGGTAAATGTAGTAAAGGGGAAGACAAATTTAACTAGAAAGGGATCAGCATAAGCATAATAAACATGAAATGAGTGAGTTTTCCTTTTATTCTTTATTAATTTGTTTAATAAGTTGCTTTGATTTCTTTCTATAACTCAATGCTCTTAAATAAAAGGATGTTACAGTCTGTTATGGAAGTGAAAAAAGAAGGGGAAAAAAGAACAACATAAGATCTAGTGAAAAAATGTAAGGGAGAGATGTTTCCTTAATTTTCTGTGTATGTTTGTAGTGTGATGACAAGTAAATCAGAGTATAATAAACAAATTCAATGAAGCAAGAAAAGGAATTACTTACCAGCCCGGAAAAAGGTTGGAGTAGGAGGAAGAATTTAAAGTTTTCATGAATGCGTTTGAAGAAAGTTCTGTAACAGGACAGAGGGACAGACAGCCTGTGAGATGTGGCTGAGCTGCCATCACTGGAGAGACACCATAGCACACTGAAGGGAACTTTAGTGGAATAGGAGGCTGCAGAGGAAGGAAAGACATCTGTTCAGTAAAGCACATTGTTAGAAAAAACACTAAGCAGAGTGGTATAAAGGACTGTATCTGGTTCCTGTTGTCTATCACTCTGTAAAAGTGAACATCCAAAATACTGAAGTTACTGAAAAATTTCTAATGACTCCAAATTTCCAGATAGCCTGAAGTCTGAAATTCACCACAATCAAGTACATTCATTTCCAGAATCTAATAAAATGTCTTTGGCTTTTCGAGTCTACTATAGCTGGCTTTCTGGATGGACAGAATTTGACCATATGCTGTACAGACTAAGAAGAGATATTTGGGCTTTTAACGTGGAGCATTTTATGTCTAGTTATTGATATTTATCTGAGAGAGCTGTAGTGGACCAGAAGGTCCCTGAGCTCATTATTTTTATTTTCCTCAAAGGAATCATATCACTGCTGAATCCAAAGTTCTACAAATCTCGAAATATAATTAAAACACATACTAGGCGTGTCTACACAAGATGCTTAACTGTGCAGTAGCATAGTTTACTACACAGTAAGTGTGCACGTCTACACATGAACATGCGTACTGCACAGTAAGTAAACCTACTCTCAAGTAAATTAGCTATATGCAAATGCAAGTAGCAAATTATGTGTAAGTAGTTACTGTGCAGTAATGCATGTCTAGACACAAACCAGGAGCAAATTTGCTCCTAGTCAGCCTTGCCACCCCAAGGTTGATCTGGCTCTAAGGATACCCAGCATCAGGTCCTTAAAAGCCTGCAGACATTATGAGCCCTAGGGCAAATGCAGTAGACAGAGGCCACTCCATGCCCTTGTGTTCCCCTGCACAAGCCACAGGTGAGTTGTACCACCTGCCTCCAACCTGGCATTGCTGCCTGGCATTGCCATGCTACACAGCTGCCAGGCCTGTGGTGTCTAGGCCTGCGAGCTGCTCCAGGCTCCTGTCAGATCTTTCAGCACCAAGGCCCACTTGCAGGCAATTCCTAGCTGCTGGGGCCTGCCCCAGCTGCCCACAGCTTACCCCACTAGCTTGCCTGGAGCCTGCAGGTGCTGTTCAGCATTGCCTTACTATCAGGTTGCCAGTCCTATGCCATGCCCCTGCACTTGGCACTGCAGGCAATTACCCAGGCCCAACAGAAATGGGACAGCAGTGTGGAGGCCCAGAGAGTTACACACTGTCACTGCCAGCCAGGACTGACTGGAGCCACCATCCATGCCAGCCCTGCCCACATAGTAAGCCCTGCACGAAGGGAGCACCCACCCCATCCTGGTATCTGCCCGTCCAACCTTCTCAGCCAGCCTAGCTGCACTCCTATGGTCCCTTGCTTCCCCCCCACAACAGCATGCAAGGAAGCAGGGGATAGTGCAAAAATTCAATGAGCAGCCCATGCCCCCACAGCTAGGTTGGCACAAGCCTCCCACATGCTGAGGAGCACATTGATACTGGCAGTGATGTCCTCCTTTGCTGTGGGGAGCAGGGATATGCAGCACATTGACAGGCATCCCTCCAGGTGACAGTGAAGGTTACAGGGCAGCTCAGGCTTGCCACCCACACTGTTGAAGCTCAGCGTCTCATGTGAAGTGTGAAAGTGTGCCCAGAGCACCATGGCAATCATCATCAGTAGGTCATAGTAGGTAAGGCGCCTCCTAGTCCATGAAAACAGCTCTCTGTGTAGCAACCTGTGTACATGAGGCAGGAGCACACTAGGGGTACACCATGGGCATGGGGGTGGGGGTTAACCCCAGAGTGCCTCTGGAGAGAATCCCCCTGAATGGAGGTCAGGGGCATGGGCAGCTCCTTGTGTAAGTCATTCAGGAGTCCTGTACCCAGGTGCCATAGATTGCTGGCAGCACACAAGAGTGGCTGGTCTACAGCAGGAGATGGGGACGGGGGCAACAGGTTCTGGAGCTATAGCAGCGGGTACTGCCAGTAGGCCTGTCCCACCCTGGGAATGGGGCAGGGGAGGCAGACTGCCTGCAGCCAGCACCCAGCAGCCTGCCATCTCCTGTGGAGTGAGTGAGGATTGGGGGCTCAGTTGGTGGACAATTGGGCCTGGGCAGCCAAGTAGTCTTACTGTGGTCTCTGGGCACCCATGCACACGTGACCCCTGATTTGTGGCCAGGCATTGCACAGCCTCTGGTACAGGCCATCATATCTCTGAAATGTTGCAATCTCCCACAAACAGCTTCTTTCTCATGGCTCTATAGGGCCTGTAGCTGCATACAGGACAGAGGCCACAGTTGGCAGCCAAGATGCCGCCTCAGGGTCATCATCACCAGTGGCTGGGGCCTTCTGGATGCACCAGCTTTGCAAGAGGTATATCCAGGAGCACATCATCCTCCTGGACTGGCTGGTGATAGCATCAGAGGGCTGTCTGGCAGATGCTTGGGCCTAGTGGGTAGAGGATGTGGCTTGCTAGGACAGGTGGTAGGCAGAGATTGTGGCCCATGAGAATGCATAGAACCAGCATGAGGAGGCGTGGGGCTGGCATGAAGAGATGCAGGACTGGGCAAACTGGGAGTTCAGGGCACAGCTCCTGGCTCTGCAGCATGAGTGAATACATGTCCTGTGGAAGCAGAACACAGTCCTGGACAGGGCAGTGTAGGCTGTGGAGGATGACTACCAGATACTGGACATCACCCTGTCCCTGGCAGTCACCTTCATGCCGTCTGCTGTCTGGCCCCTGACACTAGCCCCTCCTGCCCCTGGTAACTTCCTGCTGCCCAGCAGCAGCACCCCGCATGGGCCTGGGAGGTGGTCTCTCCCCACCTCCATGAGGCAGTAGTCCCTCCACAGACCCTGCCCTGCATTCTTCAGTACCCAGCCCTCCCACCTGGGCACAGGCCCACTGTTTATCCTGGGTCCACATGGGTACAGAGCCAGAGCTGCCTGTAGTGGGGCCAGAACTGCACTCCAGACATGCTGGCCCTGGACAGTGGCTGCTGGAGGGAGAGACACCTGCACTGGAGGATTACTGGCCACTGTCACCCCTGGGTGAGCCCCTCACCCATCGGGCTCACTGTGGCATGTGCACCCATAGGGGAACAGCTAAAGCCCTGGATGCTGGCTGCCTGTCCCCAGGCTGTGCTGTCTAGGAGCCCCAACCCTATGGCTACTCATGCTTGGAGGGCACACAGGCACACCACAGCACTCCAATTGTGGATGCAAAAGGGGCTCTGTTTGTTGGGGAGGGAAGGGATAGGGGAGCTCTGTCTGATGCAAGAGGAAAAACAATTGTTGTTTTGAGATGTGTCTGCAGTGAGCGTGGTGGTGGGGGTGAGCAGTGGGGTGGGAGATCCATTGGAGGCTGTCCAGCTAGGCTTCAGTGGGGAGTACAGGAGGAGATGGTCAGCCAGTGCCACTTGCACCCAGTGTCTTGGCCCCTCCTGGTGGGTGCTTAGTTTTTCCAGGGCCTCGGCATGTGGAGCCCACCACTGTCACTGTGACTGCAGCTGGTGCTCCCACTGCCTGATCCCCCCCCCCCCCCACACACACACCCCTTGCCTTCTTCACCCAGGATTCATGAAACATCTCCCCCAGACATTTTACAGCATTCAGGCTGTGGCAATGACCTGGGGGATGTCCTCAGCAACATTAAGATGGGCAGTGAGGGTGCACCAATGTCCCTTCAGGCAGTCAAAGACACACTGCACAAGGGTACAGGTCCAGCCCAGGAACTGGTTAAAATTGGGCCTGGCAGGAATCCAGCTGACCAGTGTAGAGCTGCTTGAGCCACAGGAGAGGCAGGGCCACCATAGTGCCCAGCTGGAGGTCTGTCATCCCCAATGCAAAGCACTGCTCTGCACCAGGGCTGGCAAGGCAGAGCTCTGAAACACGTGGACATTGTGGGCAGTACCCACCCAAATGGCATTCATGTTGGTGAAGATGCCATGGTGAGCAATGATGGCCTGGAGCACCACAGATGAAAGCCTCCTAGAGCTGTAGTTCAGCCGGTCACCCTGTGGCAGGCAGATGACTGGGATGTGTGTCCCATCCAGGGCCCCAAAGCATTGGGGAAATCCCAGGGCATGGAACCCTGCCACAGCCAACAAGGCATCATGTACCCAGAACACCATGTGCCCTAGCACATCTTGGAGGGCACTGAACACCTCCAGTAAAGCCTCCCCAGAAGTGGCCTTTCCCACCCCAGAGAAATGGCCCACATAGTGACAGCTGGTATGTGTGGTCAGCTTCAGCAGGATGTCAGCCAGTCAAGTTTCTTCAGGGAGGGGCAGCTGCATGGCAGCGTCCTGCCATTCCAGATGTGGATGCAGCTTCCCCAGGAGGTGCAGGAATGTGGCTTGGGTCATCCTAAATGCCTCCAGGTACTGCCCATCATCCCAGACCTGCTGGACAATGTGTAGCCACCAGCCCTGGCTGGCTCGGTGGGCCTAAAGCTGGTGGGACTGAAAGTCTAGGAGAGTGAGGGCATCCCTGGCAGTGGCATCCTGGAGCTCATCAGTGGTGTCCCTGCACATGGGGGAGCTAGTAAGACCTACACAGCCATGGGTCAGCTGGAAGTTGGCACAGTGGGTCTGCATGTCATTATTGCCAGGGCAAGGGCTGGATCAGCCGTGGTGCAAGGAGGCAGAAGTGGTGAGGAGAGAGTTGCTGCGTGCTGCCTCTGTGCCACACACAGTGCTCCTGGACAGGGAAGTGGCTGGCCAGGAACCAGAGAGAGGGGCTGGTTTTTCAGAATTGCTGCTGAGTGCTGGCACTTGCAGCCAGAGTCAAGAACTTTCCTTGGTGGCAGCAAGGGCCCAGTGTCAGGCCATAGGAAATGGCAGCAGTTTGCTGGTAGGAGTCCTTTCCCTGCATGTGTAGAAGCCTGCCCAGGAGCAATTACTTCTGAGTACTTTATTCACAAGTAAACTGATCCTGGATCAAATGCATGGGTACATGCTTCCACTGACATCTAATTTATATGTTTGATGCATAGCTGTAACCTAATTTTCATAATATTTTAATCAAATATGGTGTTTTTATTTTTAATTCTTACTTCTGGCTCTTGTCACGATAGCAGTTGCTCTACTACAGTACTAGAAAGAGTGCAAATACCAGTGAAAACAACAACAACAAAAACAAACGCATGTATAATTATATGTTTATGCATCATTACTGTTTTATATTTACAATAAATACATATCCAGAACAGATCACCCCAGTGTATTGAATCAAGGACAAATCCAGAAAAAGTGAGTATGGGTGGCATTCTGTTCCCTTCTTGGTTATCTAAGTGGCAGGTATATGTTACTGAATAAGTCTGTACATTTAGTTGATGACATGTGCACATAGACTGGGTATACACAGCAAACTATGACTTGGTTTTTCATGTACCTGTCTATTTATACATGCCCCTTGTAGATGGATAGTGGCATTTAATTCTTAAAATGTAGTGAACCAGAACATTGGTAGAAGGACTTCAATTAAGGAATAGAGCAGGATAATCTTAGTGTCTTTTGTCCCCATTCATGTCCCCATGAGCTAGGAGCTGGTTTCTAGACCCAGTCCTATCACCCAGAGGGGCTTTAACCAGTATTGCTCAGGCACAGTGGTCCAGTCATCACACCACCAGGCAGCTATTAACAACTTCTTTCTCCACCAGTTCATTTGGAACTAGCCTGGTAGGTAGCTAGGGCCTAGAGGACCTAGAGTCTAGGCCCTTCTAACCTGACCTGCTAGTACAGAATTTTGTACTATCATATTACATGTCAAACACTATCAAGGCTTTTCTCCTGCACTTATTTTAAAACTGCTTTTCTGAGAAATGATAGACAGCTATATGTGGGAGATATGTGAGGCTAGGAGAAAGCCAAATACCTGCAGGTCTCAAAGGGAAGGGTTCTGGGAGTCTAGCATGGATAATTGTTCCCAATGAGATAGATGTTTTACTTCTATTCTTCACTCAGCTATTTTTTCTGCAATGAATAGTAAAATCAGTGGCTCATTTTCAAAAGGAAGGCTAGAGACAGGGATCGGATACTGTTTGCCCTGTGGCATGTTTAGAGACGTTTGCTGGCAAGTCAGACAGCTCCAAATTCACACTGCATCTGGGCAAGAGAAGGCTGGATTTCAGGACCTCTGCTTTCAAAGGCCAATGTCATAGCTACCAGTGAAAGTCTCTTGAAACCTAGGGATTGCTGTAAAACTGAAGTGGTGAAAGAGGAAAAGATATTTTGGTGTTCATGACCTTGTGCTTTAACAACGTTGACTTCTTTGTGTTTATCTGGCACCTTGTGCCTATCCCCCTCAACATATGGCTTGAGGCTGTTAAATATGCTATAAGGGTATGTTGACATTTTTTAATGGGCTTGCAATAGATTGGACAGATGCTCTATTGAAAGGGTTACTATAATAAAGTAACCCTTAGGGGTGTGCAAAGCTTTGGTTGCCAATTTGATTTGGAGAAGTTTTGGCCTGATTCGGAGGCCGAATCACTGCATCCAAATCAAATAGGGAGACCCCCCCCCAAAAAAAATCTGAATCAATTCAGAACCTCTGAATTGGAAGGCAGTCTTGCAGGAAAACAGAAACTAAGAAGAGGGAGGGGGGGCAGGCGGGGAAAGACTGACATCTGTAGTTGGCCGGTGACTGTGATCTGTCCCCTTCCAATCACACAGCTGTAGGGGAGGGACATAGGAACTGCACCTAAGCCTCTGTCTGCAGACTTTCTATCCATTTTGTGAGCTTCTTCTGCCTGAGCACTGGGAAGGCCCCTGTTACAGGCCATCATCCCTGCTGTTTTCACCCCACTGTGTCCTAACACCCACACAAAGTCACACATCACAAATTTTGGTTTCAGAAGCTTGAGGTACAGTTTCCCAGAAACCACTGCACTTATCTCCTTGACACCTGGCAGTCCTTATACCCTCAGCGGGTATCATGCCTGCTGTTTTCATCCTGCTGCACTTTAACACACACAAAGTCACGTCACAAGTTTTGCTTTGAACAGTTTGAGGTGTGGTTTCATAGAAACCCCTGCACCTATCTCCTTGAAAAGTTGCAGGCCTCATGGCCTCAAAAGGGGCTGCCATCCCTGCTGTTTTCATCCAAATGTGACAAAAAATGACAAAGTTATAAGTATTTCAGTGATTCCCAATTATAGTCTATGGCTGAATCACTGAATCTCTCCGAATCAGTACCAAATCTTCTAAAGCCTATTCAGCCAAATAAGTTCAGGACAGTAATCCAAATCTCCAAATATAATCACTGTCCTCTGAATCAGCTGAATCTGAATTGAATACTTCCCTATTTTCACAGGCCTAGTAACCATTCATAGGGCTATTAAAGAAGGTAAAAAAACTAAAGGATCCATGTAAATCTAGTCACAGCAAAACACCAAAAAGGTGATGCAGAAAGGCAAGTTTTCCCTGGAGATTCTATAAAGCAGTGATTTGGAGTGTGTTACAAACCAGGTAAACTGGAATGAAAAAGAGAAGGAAGTACAACTTTATGTGACTCCGACTACAAAGGAATTACCTGCTCTTTGCAGGGGTTGGAAGTTATGTGATGATTCTGGAGCAAGGGAAGTCGCTAGGTGCTGTATGTTCCTATTACCTCTTGGAGGAACAAGACTCTGGGCAATGTTGTCTATGTGTTGTCAGAAACTGATTGTTACCTTGGACTTTTTGGCTAGTTGAGAAAAAAAGGGTGATACTTTTTTACAGTTCTTAATTAAGGAGACAAGAACTTGCAATGAAAGTAAGAAGTAAATTATGACTGTCTCTTTGCACCCTAAGTAATGGGTCAGCAACCCCCGGCACATGTGCTGAGCATGGCACGCAAGGCAATTTTGCTCAGCACGCAATTGCCAGCCTGGGCGCCAGCAGACAGCTGGAAGGCTGCAAGCCCTGCTGCTAGCAGCCCAGGCACCATGGCTGGCAGCAACTGCCCTAAAGCCTGGGATGGCTGCATCCAGGAGGCTGCAAAGAGCTGTTGCCTCCCCACCCTGGCCGATAGGAGCAGTGCCAGCATCTGCTGCCTTCCTGGAGCCCAGGACAGGAGATAGCTGGGGTCAGGGCAGGGAGACAGTAGCTATTTGAAGCCTCCTGGCTGCATCCTGCCCAGGTTCTGGTTACCTTTTGATAGCCACAGGGCCTGGGTTGCTTCCAGCAGGCAGCTGGGAGGATGCAAGTCCTGTTGCAAGCAGCCCAGGATCCATGGCTGGCAGCAGCTCCCCAGAGCCTGGGCCGGGTACGGCCAGGAGGCTGCAAACAGCCACAGCCCAGGGCAGGCAGCAGGTGCTGGGGATGCTTCCCACCATGCTGCCCTCCTCCACAGCCGCTCCAGGGTGGCATGCAGAACCTGGCATGGCAGGGCACTGGGGAGGTGCATGAAAGCTGCCTGTTGCTCTGGCCATACTTCTCCTGAAGGTGGGGGCAGCAGTGAGGAGCACAACCCTGTGCTGTTGCCCTCGCTGCCCCCATGCACACATGGAAAGTGTAACCAGGGCAGCATAGAGCATGCAGTGGCAGGCAGATTTCTTGTGCATCCCTTCTGTGCACTGCTGCTCCTGGCTGTATGCACTGTGCTCCGGAGTGCCCAGGGGAGGGCAGCAGGGCTGGGAGTGCAGTGTGTGAGATCTGGAGTGGCCGTGCACTGGAATTTTATTTATTGTCACCAGGTTTACAATTTTTAGAAAATCTGGTATTTACCATAAAAGGCTATATTTATTATTATTAATTACACTAATATGCTGTA
This sequence comes from Caiman crocodilus, assembly GCA_030014935.1. Taxonomy (NCBI): domain Eukaryota; kingdom Metazoa; phylum Chordata; order Crocodylia; family Alligatoridae; genus Caiman; species Caiman crocodilus. Next base: position 2,095,498 of record JAGPOW010002698.1, on the reverse strand, counting down.
CACCCTGCCATGTACTCCCTGCCCTTGCTTTGTTTTCCTGGCATGCCAGCACTCTAGCACCTTGTTGAATATCACAAGGTTTTGACTGCCCACCTTTCAAGACAATCCAGGTCAGCCTGAATTGTGAGCCTATCCTCTAATGTGACCAGCTCTGAAAAGTGGTTTGCATTGTAATTTGCTCCCTCTCAGGATCAGGCCTGAGAGACTGGAGGCAGAGTGGGGTTTTTTTTTTGTATTTTTGTTTTTTTTGTTAGGAATGTGCCCCCACAGGTAGTTGGGTTTTGTTGTCTTTGATAGATTCTGGTGTGCAGTTTGTGGGTGTACTGGAGATAGTTGGCAGATTTTCCGTTTTGAGCTGTAGGAAGTTGGCTTTCGTTCTAGTGATGAGGTTAGGTGCTTGTTTGAAAGTGCAAACCACTTTTCAGAGGTGGGCCTATGAACTGCACTTCATCAGCCTCCTAGGCAGTAGGTACAGGAACTCGTGAACTCAATATACACAGTGGAGTTCTGGCACACTGTGACCTGCCGGACATCTGACACCCCAGGCATGTCTGCACTTTTACCTGCGCTGCTACCTCCCCCTTTCTCCGCTACATGCCACCCCACCCTGCTCCTCCCCCCTGACACCTCCACTTTCATTTTCACTGACTGGCTTTCTCGCCTGCATTGCAGGCTAGGCCAGCCCTCTGGCTTCTTTACTATTACTGTCATCCAGAACCATCTGCAGGTACTTCTTCAGTCTGACAAAGGGGTTTTCAATCCTACAGCTGGCATCCCAGGCAGTTAAACTGAGCTCACTGGGAGTCTCACAACTGCACTGCAACCAGCAAGTGTCAGGCCTGTCAAAGACATGACTGGTCTGCACATTCCCCAGCCAGGACTTTGTACATGCGTGCATTAGCTGGAGGTTATAGCACCTCCTACCCACCTTTTACCAGGGAATCATTGGTCCTGGCATTTGTGGGGCTACTGCACTGCTAGGAATCCCACCAGGCCTCCCTACCCTGGCAGGGTGCAGTTTTAGTGGTCATGCCCAGGACCTGGCTATGCCTCCTTCCCCATAGCTGCAATCCCATACCTCCAAGTTCATCCCGGCAAGGGAATGAGCTCAGCCCAGACATGTTCTTCCCCTGCTGGCCATTAGTGCCCCCTTCAGCTGAGAGTGGGGGATTACTCAGCACTCAAAAAAAACACTCAAAAAAGAAAATTGGTGAAGATGGAATGAAGAGGGTGGCACTCAGTCCATCTGCAGGTGGAGTTAGGGCAACCCTAGCAGCAGGAGGTTCACCTTTAGGAACACCAGCTGCTCCACCAACATAGGAGCCCAGGGTCACACCAGCTGAGTCCCACGCTCCTGCACTTGGGTGTTGCCCAGCCTCCAGCTGCAAAAGCGGCCGGCTGCCACAAAAGCACAAGGCCCAGCACGTAGCTGACAAGATTCAAACCTGTACAGGTAGGCCCCAAAGGAAGTCTAGCCCATCACCTTAACCTCTTGGCCACAGCTACTGGGAGGAAAAGTGCAGGCAGCTCAGCCTCCGCCCCATGCCTCTGGCATGGCACCCCATTGCCAGGTCCTCCAGCCCTGGCTGCACAGCCTGGGCCCCAGGCCCTCGGCCTCCAAAGCCCAGAGGCGAGGCAGCCCCAGGTGGGAGCCAGGGCCAGCCGGCCCCTCCACTTGAGCCCAGCCCCAGCACACGTGGTGCCAAGCCCCTGCGGGGGCCCTGGGCAAAGTTTGGATCAGGCCACCTGCCTTTGGCTCATGCCCTGCAAGGCCAGCTGTGCCCCAGCCACCTTCCCACCCTGGCCAGGAAGGCAGCCTTGCTGGGAGGCTGTCTCTGGCCACGCCAGCCGTAAGAGCTCTGCTCCCTCAGGCCACTTGCCCGGGCACCTGCCCAGCTGCTGCCCTCCCCAGCCCAGCCCAGCCCAGCGCAAGGGCTGCACAGCCTGCCGTCCCCAGCCCAGCCCAGCCCAGCCCAAAGCAAGGGCTGCACAGCCTGCCGTCCCCAGCCCAGCCCAGCCCAAAGCAA
>JAGPOW010002698.1:2026011-2052042 GCA_030014935.1 Caiman crocodilus | reverse complement strand
TCAGGTGTGGTCTCCCAGCGTCAGGGCTGTGTGACCCAGAGAGCAGTAGCAGTAGCTGGGCACACAGATTAACCCTTTCCTTTTTTCTCTCTCTTGGGACAGGCAGCATGGGCAACCAAAATTAAGCCGGGGGGAGTGGAGGCGGGAGGTAAAGACCAGGGATGTAGGGTGTTGGGGATGAGGAGGTGGGGAGGGAATGGCACCACCCTGGAAAGCAGAGGAGTGGGGGTGGGTTCAGGGTTTACCATAAATTGTAGCCTAGAGTGCCCGCACCTTAGAGCAATAGGAGCTAGATAGCACAGATCAGAGATAATCCTGTCCTGGAGTGGCATCATTTTGACCTGTATAACAAGTGCTTAGAAGTACTTTAAGATGTTAATGTGCAGACAGTTTAGGGGTTAAGAGTTCCAGGATCCAGCCAAAATTATCCTGTAATAAGGCCCCAAAGCACTGTTTAAACAACTTAAAGTTATGCCACTCCAGTCTGTTTATCTCTGATCTGTGTTACCCAACTCATGTTACAAAAATGTGTAGCCACTCAAGGCTACACTTTAGGGTGAACACCTATCTGCACCCGTCCCTGTTGGCCCTGATTGGACCCACTGCCCCTACTTCTCCCACATCCCACTGTCCCCTGCTCCCATTCCCAAAAATTCCTAATTGGCCTGCAACTCCCCTACCCACCTGAATCAGGCCTGCCATACCCAACCCCCACAGCACCCCAGATCCCTGCTCAGCCCGCCTGTCTCCCCTCCACCTTACTCTGGGCTTCTGCACAGTCCCAGGCACAAGCAGGGAAGGAAAATCTGCCTTCCCAGGCACCACCACCATCCACACCACTCTCTGGGCTGGGCTTAGCTCAGAGAAGAACAGCAGCTCAGTGGAGGCAGGAGCAGTGGCGGGGATGAGACAGGCAGGTTCCCCATCTCTGCCTGCCTTAGGACAGTCTGGAAGCCAAAAATAAGCGGGGGGGGCAGAAAGAAGGGGAGCCCTGGGGCTCAGAGGGATCAGAGGGGAACAAAGGGGGAACACCAAGGGGCAGGGGGGTAGCCCAACACCTTTTAGCCCACCAATCTAGTTATAGATTTCATAGATGTTAGGGCTGGAAGGGACCTCACAAGATCATTGGATCCACCCTCCTGCCCAAGGGGTAGGAAGTTTGTTGGGGTCAGATGACCCCAGCAAGATAAGCGTCCAAACATTTCTTAAAGGTATCCAGAGTAGTTGCTTGCACCACTTATGTGGGGAATCTATTCCAGACTCTGGCGACTCAGATGGTAAAGAAGTTTCTCCTTATGTCCAATCTAAAATGGGCTTTCAGCAGTTTGTAACCATTGGAACTTCTCTTTCCTTGTGGTGCCCTGGTGAACAGATGTTCTCCCAGTTCCTGATGCACACGACTGATATACTTATAGGCTGCCACCAAGTCACCCCTGGCATCCTGGCCACTGGCACCTTTGTGTGCCACCTGGACATGGTGGCCTTGGCAGCCTGCCCCTTCTGCCCGGGGGTGCTGGATGAGGACATTTCCATGCCTTCCTCAACTGCCCCTGGCTGTGGCCTCTCTTTGCCACCCTCGGAGTGCTGCTTCGGGCACTGGGCTAGGACTTCTCAGAGGACATCAACATCCACTCCTTCCTGTACCGGGCAGTCGAGCAGGCCGCAGTCAGCCTGGCCAACTTCCTGCTGGGCCGTGCCAAGATGGCCACCCTGAAGAGCCAGCAAAACCAGCTCACTGGGAGTGGGATGGTCAACACCCTGATGCCTTGAGGCCCCCCTGGTCATCCCCACTGGCAGGACTGTATATATGTAAATACTCCTTTTGTTCTTTGTGGTTTTGTTTTTTGTCCAGAATGTATAGGCAGACCTTGCAGGCCATGAGCCCAGGTCTTGTCCACGAGGCCCAGATCTTCAGGCCAACCTGTACATAATCTCTATTATGGCCCTGATTTTTCACCCTCCCTGGAATAAACGCTTCTTAAAAGCCAAAATTTTCTCTTTCACACACCCCTTCCCCTCTCCTCCCCTTCTCTTCCCTTCCCTGCCCCTCCTCTTCAAAATTCCTGTTTAAATGTACTTTAAAAGTAAATTCAAAGTCATTCCTATGCCTTGTCTATAACTCTGAAACTCATCTTGGAATATTTACTTGTTATTTTCACTTTTGGTCACTGCTTGTGATAATGAGATCTGCCGGGAATATTTAAAGTCCCACTTTCTGAAGGGATGTCCACAAAGACACTTAAACTATTTATATAAAGTTAGACTCATATATATGTTGAATAGCTGTGAGCTATTCTATAAGAGCTTTAGAAATATGGCAAATACCTATGATTTTCCATTGTTAATATCATGTGGAATATACTTAATAAAAATTATGCTCCCTGAATTCAAGACACATAGCTTTATTTTCTGTAAGAATGGGAAATCCAGTCTCCAGCACATTTCACATCCTTGTCCCTGAGGTTGCAGATCAAAGGGTTCAGTACAGGAATGATCACTGTATAAAACACTGAGGCCATTTTATCTGTGAATAACTGGAACTGGGGTGGAAATACATAAAGAGAACTGTCCCATGGAATATGACAACTGCTGTTAGGTAGGAGGCACAGGTGGAGAAGGTCTTGTGTCTGCCCTTCTTAGAGTGGATCCTCAGCACAGCTATAATGAGACAATTATGACAAGGACTGCGCTTGCTTCATTAAGAGTGCCAGAGGTGAAAACCAGCATCAAATTCATATCGATGTCACTGCAGGAGAGTTTTAAGAAGGAGGTGAGATCACAGAAAAATGATTGATATTAGAGCTACAGAAGGACAATCTCAACAAGCTACATGAATGCATCAGTGAACTCACAAAGCCCTAGAAGTATGACCCTGCTAAAAGCATCACACAAACATTCTTGGTCATAATGGTTGTGTAGAGCAGTGGGTTACAGACGGCCATGTGGTGCTCATATGCCATCACAGCCAGGAGGAATACCCCAGTCTTAGCAAAAACAACAGAGAATCAATATTGTGTGATGCATCCACAATGTGTGTGTGTGTGTGTGTGTGTGTGTGTGTGTGTGTAGGAAATATCTTTCCTCTCTGCCAAGAAATTAACTATCATGTTGGAAGCAATGGTTGAAGAATAGCAGGCATCCAAGAAAGACAAGTTGCCGAGGAAGAAGTACATGGGAGTGTGGAGTTGGAGGGTCATCCCTTATAACCATTATCATTTCAAGATTTCCCATCAGAGTAATAAGATAAGACTAGTAAAAACACAAAGAGTGGGAACTGCAACTCTGGATGATGCGTTAATCTAATGAGGATAAACATTTTCACTGAAGTGTTACTGTCTCCAGCCATTGCCTAAAGTTGTTAACTGCCATTAGAATAGGAAAATAAAAATCAGAATCAGAATTAACACAGTTAACCATGTCCACAAGAATGCCTAGTTTTGTACAATCCATTGCATTATAACTCTCCCGTATACTCATTAGCTGATATCATATCTGGTCATCCTCATCACTGTTAATAGAGTGTTAGAATTAGTATTGGAATAGCACATAGGAGTTCCAGGCATGGACCAGAGGCCAGGTGCTTTGCAAAGACTAAAAAACAAAAAAAATTTCCACTAAGGAATAAATATAATGTATAATGACAGTAGATATAGATCAATGTATGGACAATGATATAATAGTTATCAGTGTAGGCATATTAAAATACCTAATATATGGATATGAAAGTTAGATAGCTTAGTATCTACAGTACCAGAAGTTACAAAAATTATCCCATGCCCCATTTTACTAGTCTTACATTATTAGTAGAAGAAATAGGATTTATACCTCTTCAGAACTTAAAAAAAACAACAAAAGAAACCAAACCTCTTATCTATTGACTAGAATCACCTTTGTACTCTCTTCTCCGTAAAGAAAAGAAACAAATGAAGATGTTTTTGCCATATCCCTACATGAGGTAAATTGCTGTGGCATCACTGAGATGAATATGCAAGAAACTGGGATTAAATATATGAATCCCAGTTTTCTCTTATTGAGAAAAAATATATAGTTATTTATCTCTTTATTTAACCCAGTTTTGTCCATATGATTAATGAGTGAAATATAATCAACAAGCAATTTATTTGATGCTTTTTTCTTTTTGGAGCTGGTGGAAACTTCCTTTTTACTGAGTCCACATGATTTTGATGAGATACATTGATAACAGGCTTGTTTTCAATGAGAAAGATTCTGAGATTCAGGGTACACTTTCTATCTTTTTGGAAATTTCCAAATCCTGGAAGAGAGGTGGGAAGATGGAAAGAGAGTGAGAGAGAGATTGATAGGGAGGCTAAAATGGTATATTTTGACTATGACAATCAGCTTCTGCTGCTTTCTGCAAAGTTTAGGCAGGCAGAGGAGGGGAAAACTGCAGTGCTTCACTTGCCTCCTCCAGTTGTGTTGTGTAGGGGTAGTTTCAGTTAGGATCAATAACAGCTGGAGAGGTGATGGGGGGGAGGTGTTTGATTCCTCTGGTTGGTGCCTACTCTCAGGGGACTGGGCAGGGTGTGGAAATCCACCCTCAGCCCATCTCAGCTGTTACAAGAGTCACCCTTTCCCATGTCTGCAAGGCCAAATGGAGGCCCTTTCCCATGCCTGCAAGGCAGGAGTTTCTTTGTAGCTTCCCTGGCCCTGGAACAGCAGGGAAAGCAGGAGCAGCTAGCAGGGAGGAGGAGAGGGGATGTGCCCCTGAGCCCTGACAGGAAGAGGGGATTCTTACATGCTTTGAGGTCTTTAAAAAAGTCCCCAGAGTCTGTCACGGTGTGGTGTGTCCCTACTAATTGTGGGGGAGGAGGTTGGAAAGAGAGGTGCAGCCACCCCTGCAACAGGCATGGCTGTTCCTGCAACCTCCTTGCCAAATCATGAATCTGCCCATGTCTGCATCTCTCCTCTTCATTGAATTTCACGTCACATTAATAGCAGCAAAAAAATCAAGGGTCCAGCTGAACCTGGGCAAAGCACACCTGGTTTTCTAGCCAGTGCAACAAGGTAGCTAATATCACAGTCTGCTATTCTGTAAGGTCAACCTGAATGTTCAGGTAGCTGTTTATAACTCAGACATTCTCAGAGACCCTTATGCAGCCCACAGCTCTGAATGTTTGATCCTCCTGCTCTAGGTTTGGTACTTATGGTTGGAATCAAATCAGCCAGGCCTTTATGGAAAAAAGATGTCTAGATCACTAGGAAATAAACATAACATCTGCAAATGTCAGCATGATTTCTTTCTTTCCTGGGAGAATTCACCCGAGTGCAATTATTCTGTACCCAAAACATTAATTTAAAATTGCTTAATTGGTGCAAGTCTGGTAATAGGGATATATTGATATCTTCAGGCGGTCTGCCGTAAATATCAGATATAAACCCTACACAAACCTATATCTATCAGACCATTTACATGGTACTATTGCTTCATCTTACAAGGAGGGACTCTTAACATTCATTTGGAGAATTTCTTCCTTTCTTCCACAGAGTGGTTTGAATGCACTAGGTATGAACAGGGGCTTGGAGCAGATGACCTCCAGGGGTTCCTTCCAGATCTACGGATTAATAATTCTATCAAATCTATTCTAGGAATGATAGTCCGATTTTGTCACAAGCCTCATGATTTCAAACTTTACCTTTGGAAGTAATTGTGAAATGCAATTTTGTTGCATGCTCTTTTTATAGTAAAGAAAATGCCATTTCTTATAGCCTCTTCCTCTCTGTGTATTTTTATACCTAACCCTTTCTATATTTTTTAAAATGCCCAGAGAGCTAGAAATACTACTTTGAACCCCAGGAGCTTTCTACTTGAAAACTTTAATAACTGTATCTCAGCAAAATGATATGAGTTCAAGAAAGCTGCATTCTTAGCTAACATCAAAAGCAACAAATAAAACCAGTAATTTCCCTTCTCCCCCCAATTTCTAATGCAGACAAACTAGGTTAAATAATGTAATAAATTACTGTATTTTCCTCAGATAGAAATATTTAATCCTAGGCTCTTACCTTGTGCATCCAAATGGTGGCATGCATATTTCCATCATATGTGCTTTTGGTCTAAAATATCTGTATTTGTTTCCTTTCTCTTTTTATGAAAGAAGGAATATAAATGATTATTCTGGTCAAGGTAAGAAGAAAGAAACTCTAAGATCTGAGATGTGATGAATCATATTACTTTCAATGACCAAGCAAGACTGGTTAAATGGGATATATTTTAGCAGAATACCATAGCACTTTCATACGACACATACCTATTTCCTCTCAAACAGCTCCCCAAAATAGGGGTATGCGTATATATGTAAATAGGGGAAGGTGATGTTTTGCCTAGGATAGAAGTACCCTGTTTTGACTTCTGCTCCAGTGGAGTAGCTTTGATATTACTGTTCAGGAAGCTGAGGGACTCGGTTGCCTTAATGGTCCATTGATCTTTACTCCACATGGGTTAACAATCATCTCTACTTCTTGTCTTGATGTTCTACTAATTAAGCTAACCTTTTTAAGAGCAATTTTGCTTTCTGCTAATTGCTCTACCTTTGCCTATTCTGCAGCCTTAGAAGCTCCTCAGCTCTTTTCAGAATCATAGATTGACCCATGGGGGCAGATATTCATCAGCAGGCAGGGTTTTCAGATTTAGTCAAGTAGGAAAGAGAGTATGAGTCAACCAAAGATTGGGTCTGCCCCTGCTTCAAGCAGCCTTAATTCTGGAAAAATCTTTTTTCTTCACTCTACCTTTCAAAAACAATGTGTGTATTATGTTCCATGATACGTTGTATGAAAAACAAATATTGTAATTTATTTTTTAACTGCTGGTATTCTGGGCACTACTAGTGAAAACTACAATGTCACTGTCTGCTGATGTATATCCAGTGTTATCTTGTGTTATATTTAGACTTTCAGCTCCTTAAAGCAGACAGTTTCTTGGTTCTGTATTGGTAGTGCACCTGGCACTTGGTCCATACTTAGAGCTCCTTGGTGCTATGTAAGAATGATAACAGTAAAAATGGTAGTAACAATAATAAAAATAATGGTGCTGAGGATGACTAGATTGTGCCACAAGCATTAATGTTTGATAGATGCAGTCCTTTGGCATGTGAGTATCCTATTAAGTAGTTTCTCTCTGTCTAGGAGTACCTCTGAATAACCTATAAATGACTGTTCAAAGATGACCACATTACTCAGCATGCATAATAGTAACACATGTGATCTTATGGAAAAAAATGTAATTATTTTACATCTTTATTCTGAAGGCTGAGAGATGTATGCAATATTCTGATGATGCTTCAAACGTACATTAAAATGCAGCTTCAGTTTCCTATATTAGTTCTTGATTGATTTATTTATGCTTTAGAATCATGTAGTTGTAACACTGATCTCCCATCCAATCTGCCAGTGACTAAGGAACTTCAAGATGATTCAGTGACTTTAAGACAGTGTTTCCACAGAGCAGCTGAGGCTACCATGGGTCAACCATCCTCTCCAACCTTCTTGCCCTAGGGTCACTAACAGTTAAAACCTGATGTATAGGCTACTATACAACTATAAATGTGGTGGTTCGCAGCCTTTTTAGATTCAAGGTATCCCTTGGAAAATGACAACTCCTACTTTGCACTAAGTTCTTTGACTACAGAAAAATATTAGAATATTTTTTTCTGTGGCAAAGAACTCGGAAAGATCACAACATGTCAGAATGAGTTTAACATTATGAATTCCTATTTCAAAACTCTGGTTTTATCTTGTGAATCATGTTTGCACACTGAAATCTGCTAACATTGTGGGGTACCCTGCAGCACTCTTGAAAGGATTTCAAGACACCCCAGAGTGCCACAGCATCTTGAATAAGAATCACTATTTTTGTGGTAAGTTTTATGAAACTGCAGATATGGCCAAACATACATAGACAAAGATAAATGTTAATCATTTTAAAAGAGAAAGGGGAGCTGCTGGTTGAAGGCATGCAGCAGCTGCTGTGATCTAAAAGTTATGTCTGCATAGCCTGTAGTGGTGTAAGTTAGCTGAATTGACCTATCTGGGTTGCAGAATGAAACAGGATTAAAGCAGGAGCAGTTTTCCTACACTTTGGGTGAATCTATGTGTAGTTAATATGAAGAAATAAATTCCATTGCTTATTGCACTGGAGCTGATTGATCCTGGGTGCACCGTTTGATTGCGCACCCAGGACAGCAGCTGGGTGGAAGCCGTCCCAGCTGGCAGGGTCACACCTGCAGAGGGACTGGCTGGGGTATGCGGGTCTTTCAGTGAGAGGCTAGCTGGCAGGCAGCCCCTAAACTGAAGTACCCTCATGCCCAGGCCAGCTGTGTCAGCATCATTGTGTGATGCCATGGAGTAAAACAACTCTGCATCAGGATAGTACTTGCTTTCACAAATACTATCCTGCTGCAGAGTTTATTAGTTTATTCCAGCCTAACAGTCCTGCAACTGTAGATGCTGAGACATTTACTGTGGAGTTAGTCTACTCAGAAGTAAACATGTCCTTTTATTTTGAGTCCCATGCAGACATAACAATTACATTATAACAACCTGCTTTGATATCCTTTGGTAGCAATACAATTGTTATGCCTGTCTATACCTTAAGTCATGAGTTGGAATTCCTTAAGACACATGGATTTTGTGGGCGATATATTTTTATCGGAGACCAAATGCATGGTTTGGATAAAGTTAGACATGCTTAGGAATGCAAGGCATTCTTCATCAAGTCTGAATTTCTCCAATTATAGGGAAAAATCCTGAAATACTTCACAAGGAGTTAATTTCAAAGATCTGATTAATTTCAAAGGTCTAGTTAATTTAAATGAGTTAATTTAAAATACCTGCTTAATTTCACTTCCTGAAACTCAGGCCTCTTTCCAGTTATCACAGTGTGAAGCAATTCCTAATAGCAGATACACTAAAAGCTGCTAATTCAATTTGGAACATATTGCTTTGGAATTGTGATAGGCACAGCATCTTGGGCTATGATGGGCCTTCCTTTAGCTCTGCCTGCAGAAAAAAGGTCAGTGTCTGAATTGCATGTGGAAAACTAAAAAAGAAGGAGGACAGAAATATAATTGGCTTTATGCAAGAAGGAAACCAATAGTGAAGGAAAAATGAGATGTGCTATCAAGAGAGGAAAGTTAAAAAAATAAAAGATAATTTATGTCCTTGTGAGTATCTTTTTAACCATATTGATTCTGATCATTATTTTTCTTTTGATTTTTTTTTTTTTTAATCCTAGCAGTTAACAAGCTAAACCAATGGCTGAGGAAAATCACACTTCAGTAAAGAGGTTTATCCTCATTGGATTAACAAATCATCCAGAGTTTCAGCTCCCACTCTTTATTACCTTTTTACTAGTCTATTATATCACCCTGCTGGGGAATCTTGGAATTATAATAATAATAAAGACTGATCCACAACTGCACACTCCTATGTACTTCTTTCTCAGCAACTTGTCCTTCCTGGATGCCTGCTATTCTTCAACCATTACTCCCAAAATGCTGGCCAATTTCATTGCAGAGAGGAAAGACATTTCCTATAGTGGATGCATCACACAATATGGATTGTTTGCCATTTGTGCTACTACTGAGATGTTCCTCTTGGCTGTGATGGCATACGATCGCTACATGGCCATCTGTAATCCACTACTCTACACTGTCACTATGTCTAAGAAGGTTTGTGTGATGCTTGTTGTGGGATCATATCTTTGGGGCTTTGTGAATTCACTGATACACACATGCAGTTTGTTGAGATTGTCTTTCTGTGGTTCTAATATCATCAATCATTTTTTCTGTGATCTTACTCCCCTACTAAATCTCTCCTGCAGTGATATCTATATGAATGTGATGCTGGTTTTCACTTTTGGCACTTTTTTTGAAATAAGCACATTCCTCATCATAATTGTTTCATACATTCTCATCATTATTGCTGTGCTGAGGATACACTCTAAGGAGGGCAGACACAAAGCCTTCTCCACCTGTGCCTCCCACTTGACAGCTGTCATTATATTTCATGGCACAATTCTTTTCATGTATTTCCGTCCCAGTTCCAGTTACTCACTGGATACAGATAAAATGGCTTCAGTGTTTTACACTGTGATGATCCCCATGTTGAACCCCTTGATCTACAGCCTTAGGAACAAGGATGTAAAATGCGCTGTAAAGAAAGTGTTTGGTAGAAAAGTATTTATTCAGTAAATGCATAGCATAATATATTGCTGTGTGACCGATTAGGGCAACTGGAGACAGGAATTACCATTTGTAAGGAAAATAAAGCTATGGTTATTGAACTTGAGGTACATAAATTTGTTAGTGTTTACTGAAATATGTACAATATGGAAAAAAATGAGGGAAGGTATAGATGTTGGCAAGTTTCTAACAGTTTAATAGATGCTTTAGTATCCTTTTATATAATTGCTTGACTTTAAGTAGCTGTTTTAAGTCCTTTCTGAGGTCAGAATTTCACATATGTGGGTTTCACGTATTTCCCGTGCAGTTCGTTGTTAACATTATTTGGGCATATTTAATTTAGTACTTGTATAGTCAAGTACTAAATAAATTCACAGGAACTGGAGTTATTTTACAGTGGTGCCAGTGAATGCCTTTAGTGACACTAAGAGTGCATTGACCTAATAATGCTGTGCAGTAGCACATCACAGCCCAGACTGTTCTAATACACTACTGTGCAATACTGTTAGGCTACTGAGTAGCAGCATCACTAAAAAGGCATGTACTGGTGCTACTGTACAGTAACTCTGGTTCCTGCACATTAATGAATGTGTAGATGCACCCAGTGTAACTCAAATAGCATTGCAAATTAAAAATAAGTATTCCGAAGCTCAAGAATCAAAAGTGTAAAGAATACCAGGTAATACTTTTGAATGCACCTTTGAAAAACATGAAACAGGGATTCTTTTGTGTGTGTGTGTTTGTGTAAGAGAGAGAGACAAATGTCTTACTTATCATCATTTAAATAGCGGTTAGTAATAGACTAGGACATATATGGGATAGTTTGGATAGGGATGATCCTATCTTAGGCAAGGGGTTGGAGTAGATGACCTCTAGAGGTCCCTCCTTTCCACCTGACTTTTCTATGATTCTACGAAAGGAATTTAGGACCCTTATGATCAAAGAAGAGACTTAAGAAACATCAAAGAGCAATTCAGGTTTAAGCACATGAAGCCTCCTCTCTTCAGAGAACAGGGAACAGTAGATGACTCCCAGTGTTGATTAAGATACCAGAGACACTCAGAGATTGCCAATAGGAAATGTTAAGGCATAGGGATGTGTCAGACTATCTGCCCCTCTCAAAAAGTGAGGAACCTGACTAAAGCTATGTCTTAGGTACTTCCATTATCTTCCAATCCAAAACACGTACTCCCACTTCTGAACAAGGTGAGGCAAAGTGGTGACCATTAGGGCTGTGCAAAATGGCCCCATTCCATTTCACCTTGAGTGTCAAGTTTTGGAGGCAACAGTGTTTCGTATCAAATTTAATTTTGATTTGAAACAGGTGTTCCATTTTGCTTCGTTGAAACAGTAAGGCTGTTTTGACACTGTTTCGATATTTCACTAGATCGGCGGGGGACCACGAGTCAGTCCAGCTGGGCTGACTTCCCATTCCCTGCCGATAGAGAAACATTGAAACAGCATTGAAACAGCCTTGCTGTTTTGATGAAACAAAATGGAACAGTGTGCGCTAGCGTGAGGGATGGGGAGCCAGTCCAGGTGGACTGACTTCCCATCCCCAGCACTATGGTTGAAAAGTTTTGACTTCTGAAATGTTTCAACTAGCCTCATTTAGTTTTGAGGCCATTTTGACACCCTTTGTTTCATTTTGATATTGCTGTTTTGACTCATTTTGTGGTCAAAACAGCGTCAAAATGAAATGCCGGTGAAATTTCGTGCAGCCCTAGTGACCATTTGCCCAGTGGCTTATTCATTAGAACATTTGTTCAGTAATAGTTAGACAGCTTGGGCTTTTTACAAATGTTTTGGGATGTGACACTGGGTGCTTTAATTAATAAGCTGTGTTTATTAAAAGCACCCACATGTCACATGTATCAGCCTTGCCACATGTCCCCATGCTGAAAAAATGGCGGTGGGGTGTTTTGTACTATAGCTGATTGAACATGTTTTATTTCAAAGTGTCCCGCCACCATTTTTCAGCACAAGGGCGCACAAGGGACACTACTACACGTGACACAGAAGGCTGCTGGAGCACATCAATTTCTGTGCTCCATCAAACTTGGATAATAAAGCCTGCTCTGAAGTGCTGGATTTCCAGTGCATCAGAGCAGGCTCCCCACATGTCTACAGGAGCCCTTCATGCATATTAAATTTGACAGATATTGGTTAACGATCAACTATAGTCAATAGGACTCTTACTTATCTGGTAACTTAGTTTTAATAGGAGCACCTTCCTGCACCTTATTTATTTTTTATCTTTATAATTAACCATGGATTTGGTAAATAGATGTAAGGTTTAAACTACCCTCAGGGTGACTAAGGCTAAAAAGCCAGGTCTCCTTCTTGTAACAGGGTACCCCTTTCTCCTGTTAGTTATGGGCAGTAAGAACAGGGTAACAGAAAGTGGGCTATCAGCAAAGAACTACAGAACTCCCCATTATGTGGGCAGAGAAAGTACAGCTTGCAGGAAGATCAGCTGCAATGGACAATAGATGCAAGTACAACAGTTATGTGGACTGCTGCCAGACCCAGGTTGCAGGCAGTATAAAACACTGCCTAGGCTTTTAATACCCTTGATAACAGCAAGCCAGGTTGGCAGACCCAAAGAGAGAGGAGAAAAAGCTGTATAAACCTGAGCCTGGTGACCAAGGCTTAGACTGGCCCAGATCTTCACAATAAAAGGAACTTTATAGGAGCCATACGTAGGGATATAAATGTCATGTTTTGTTTCTGTTACTGTTTGTTGTTGGTGTTAACCCATGAGGTTTGGGGTGGCTTAAAGAGGGCGCCTGAGGGAGGTTGCAATCTATTGTAAAAGTTAAACTACAGATTTTTTTTTTTAGATGAAAAATGAACTTTTTCTTGGAAAAGAAGTATGCAAACAGATTCATTCTTTGGATGTTATTTTATATTTTTTGCCTAAAAAATGAAAATTGAAGAGGAATATAATAAAATAATGTTGAACTTGAATCAGCATTTTGCAGTGGTTTGATAGATTATTTAAAACAAATAAAATATTTTTTTTAATTGGTGAAGATCATTCATAATTGAAAATACTGTCCCCCCCTACAAATACTTTTTTTTGGGGGGGGGAGGGGAAGGGGAACAGCAAAAAAGGTCATTTCTTAAAAAAAAAAATGGAAAAGACTTAGCATTTTTCTGGTCAAATCTAATTCATACTATTGTTCTAGAACTGTTGAATTAAAGGTACTGTATGTGTGTAGAGCCACTGAATAATAACATCCTCTGGAGGGCAAGGAATGCAGCAAGGGAGCTAATTACACTGAGTGTAGGCTGGAGTATTACAGTTTACACTTTTGAGAAGACATGCACTGTTCCCTCTCTCTTTCTAGAAACAAATCAAAGTACCATCCTTACTTTAATATAAATATGACCCTGAATATAAGATCCCCAATAGTATGATTCTATATATGGAAAATTTATAGATTTGTTATAATTTTCCAGGTATAGAATATATTTACTGAATGTAGCCCTCTTCCTCCCCGGCAACAGCAGGGAAAGCATTGTGGCAGGGCGGAAGTCAGGTGGCAACTGCTCCACCCACTTCTTCTCATTGCAGCCTTCTTGCTCCCCTCGTTACCTGCATAACTTATTCCCAGAGTTCCCATTTTCTGTTCCTTCTCGCATAAAGTCCCCCAGAGTATGCTGCTTCTCCTTCCCACCCACTCTCACTGTCATATGCTGCTCTGGCTGCTTCATCCCAGAGCACAGCAAATGCAAGTTTAGCCTTTGCCTAACCATGCAGCAGTGCTGGGGGAAGGAGTTTCTATGTGGTCCATGCCTGGGAGAGAACAGAGTCTAAGCCAGAGCCAAGCTGGACCTGACAATAAAGGGGAGGGAAGGGGTAAGTGGGTGGAGCAGGGCAGAAGCTCCAGGGGGGAAAGGGAGTGGAGAGGCAGGATGCTGCTTTGGCTCTGACTCTGGCCCCAACCTGAGGTCAGAGCCACAGCAGCCACCTGATCCCTGCCCTGCTTCATATACAAATATAAACCAAAAGATGAGGAACGTTTTTCCCCATGCTGATTGGGGATGAGGGTGTGGCTCATCTTATATTTGAGTAAATGCAGCACTACTTGGGTATCGGAGGGAATGCCAGCATTCCACCTCTACTGTGCCTGTGCGCGTCTCCATGAATTATCCCCCACCCCCGGTCTCTTCCTATGTACTCCAACTGCTAAATATAAGACGCTGTAGATTCCTGAGAGCCATGCTGCTCTTGGCCTCTCCACCTCAAGTGTTTCTTACTGGTATGTAGTTAAGACCTTTGCCTAAGGTGGCCATTGCCTATTTTCTGGTAGTTGGACTGCACTGAGTGGGAAGAAATTGGTAGGATATGCTTCATAGCAGTACTCAAGGCACAGCATGGCAGCAGCATAGACATGCACACATGGCAATGTTTGCTGGCTTCTTCCTGGTTAAGACTCTCAAAGCTATTTTGGGTTTGAGACTACCATTGAAAATAGGTGATAGGCACCTGAATACCTTTGAGTGCTGTGAGGCTAAAGTGACTTCCACTGCAGAAGGAAGTAGGCTCCCTTCTTATGTGGAAATTACAGTGACAAGGCTCCTCACACACTTCACTAATTTTCAAGAGGAAGAAGTGGTTGAGTCGTGTTTTATGGGATAGCCTGAATCACAATCTGTTCAGGGCAAAGGGGAGCAACTAGGGAATGAAATTAGTTACTTCCCATTGCTCCCAGTGGGAAGCGGTCCAGAGTCAGAGTAACAGAGGTATCTCTTAACATCTTCAACTGCATGCATTTGAGACTTGACCTGGACTTGTGCTAAAGGTTGTCCCTAGGAGGCAGTGTATATCAGACCTTTCAGGCAGGTGACATACAGATCATCTGAGGTTATGTGATTCCCTTCCCACATCATTCTCTTGTGAATCATTGGCTACACATACTAGAGTGTCTGCAACATGCTAACCCCAAGGCCCCTGGGCTGCTTTTCCTGCAGTGGCTGTTATTATGATTATGATTATTAGCATGGCCTTGATGAGGGGAGAGGAGCTTTTGTATTGCGAACCTAAGGAACACACACAAAACAAGCGGACCCTATATATAGAACTATGCCCTAAAGTGATCCTAACATGTACTGGAGGGGAGGAGTAGATAGACTGGAAGGTAGGGCTAGGATTCAGAGACACCTAAACCAATTAAAGGATTCAACCAGAAGAAATCTCATTAGGTTCAATAAGAATAAGTGCAAAGTCCTGCACTTAGGACGGAACAATTCCATGCACTTGTACAGGCTGGGGACTGACTGCATAAGCAGCACCTCTCCGAAAAAGGACCTGGGTGTTAAAATAGACAATAAGCTGAATATGAACCAGCAGTGTGCCCTTGTTGCTGTCACAACCCAAATCAAGTGAGTGACCACTCCTCCGTATGATGGCATTGTTCTAAATTTGGTATGTTCCACCTGATTAAGTATTCCTACTTGGCAAGTCTCGTTGGCTACTCTAAAAGTATAACAGTCTGCTCAGTTTCCACCCAAATCAGAGCGGAGCACATTCTGACCACGTTGCAGGAAAGACCTCGCAGAGCTCTGAGCATGCCGCGAAGAGCTCCTTGCACGTGGCAGGGTGACTTTTGCAGATTGATCACCCACCAATAGCTCCCCGTCAGCGACTTTCCGACGTATCCCTTCCCTGCGCGCTTTCATCTGAACACTCGTTGCGGTAACCTGGACTGTAACTACGCAAGTGAGCCTACAACCTGTGTCGCAGCCACTAGCAGCGTAAGTAAAATCTATTTCAAACTAATACGCTGTCCCGCCTCTCCATCGCTAGCCCGCCTGATGTTCACTTAATTAAACACAGTCACCCTTGGCCAGCTCTGACCAGTTGGCTGGCCGAGACAGTTGCCAGGAATGCTAATGGCTTACTGGGTTGCATTAATAGAAGCGTTGCCAGCAGATCAATGGAAGTGATTCTTTCCCTATGTTTGGCACTGGTGAGGCCACACCTGGAGTCCTGTGTCCAGTTTTGGGCCTCCCACTACAGAAATGATGAGGACAAATTGGAGAGAGTCCAGTGGATGGCAAAAAAAAATGGTTAGGGGGATTGGGGTACATGACTTCTGAGAACAGGCTGAGGGAACTGGGCTTGCTTAGTCTACAGAACAGAAGGCTGAGGGAGGATTTAATAGCAGCCTTCAGCTACCCGAAGGGAGGTTCCAAAAATGATACAGCTAGACTGTCCTCAGTGGTGGCACATGACAGAACAAGGAGCAGTGGTCTCAAGTTGCAGCAAGGGAGGTTTAGGTTAGATATTAGGAAAAAAGACTTCTCACTAGGAGGGTAGTAAAACACTGGAACAGGTTACCCAGAGAAGTTGTGGAATATCCATCCTTAGAGGTTATTAAGACTTGGCTAGAGAAAGCCTTGGCTGGGGTGATCTTTTTGGGATGGTCCTGCTTTGGGCAGAGGTTTGGACTAGATGACTTTCTGAGGTCCCTTACAACCCTCATTTTCCTTAATTCTAATGTAGGAGTGGGTATATGCCACCACATAATCACATATATTGTGTTATTATACTGCTATTTCTGCTTGGACTAACGTTTTTTTTGCACCTGAGTGATTAAAAGACATGTTACCCCAAAGTGGGAGGCACATTCATCTCTGCATTCATAACACTGATAGTTGGAAAAGTTTCACTAGGGATGAGCTTGTTGCTATTCATGAATTTTTAAGGTATCCTCATTTTCAGTTTCAATAGTATTCTGAATTCTTTGTCTCCCACTGTCCTTTCAAATCAACTGTTTTCTAGTTAGTCAAAATCCCAACTTACATATAAAATTCTTTAGATTTTGAAAGATTTGCATGTGTCCCATTAGGAAATTTGGTCAAACCTAGTAATTGAAATTGGAACCAGGATCTGATTCAGGTCTCCTTTTAACTGGTATAATCAGATGTAAATATAGAATAACTTGAATAAAAGTTAGCAGAAATCTATCTTTGTAGTATTGATGTAAGCAAGGCTGGATACAGACCAGATACCAGGAATTCCTGCCTCCTTATAAAACCGGAAGAAGAAATATTATATGAAAATAAACCAGGGGAAAAATATAAACGTAGGAGTAAATATTATTGTTTTCCTTCATGGAACAATACACCAGAGGGTAGTTGTTTACTGCTTCTAAAATGCACACCTGGGCCACACATTTTAAATGCATAATTTGTGTAAGTCTGTGATGAGGGAGTTCATAAAAACTGTGGGGAACTTGCTGTGGCTTTCTAGGAAATATATAAATGTGTTTTAGCACTACTACTTCATTCTACAAATATAAATCCTATGGACCCACTCAAAGAAATTTAATTATTTGTCCTGCTAGTAAGTATGACATGGCTTCTTTCAAAACAAGATAATGTGGTAAATTATTTAAATATATCCTTGGATATTTACATATAAGTTTCAGTGTTTTGTTTTTTAAGTTAATTCTCTTTTATACCATGAATATATTAGACAAGGAGAGAAGTAGTTAACTTTCAGGGAAGAGCCAGTAGACTGTACACAAAATACATAAAATAGGAAGTAGACCGTACACAAAATATATATAAAGAACAACACTCTAATCTCCTCAAGCATAGCAACTGAATCTTTTAGAGAGAAAAAAAAGACCTTCTTTCTATCACAATTCATCAATCCAGAATTTGGCAGACCAGCAAGGGTTTGGCACATCTCTTATGAGAAGTGTTTTTTTTAAAAGAATTTCCTGAATTAATGTGCTTTATTTTCCTTCATTTCCCACTAATGAAAAGTTAACCCTGTATTAATTAAATATATTTAGTGTGTGTCCATCTTGGAAACTATTTCTGTTATAATTTATTTCTAAGCTCCTGATAATGTGAAACTATTTTCTCTATTCAGCTATCAACTGTGCTGTACATATATTAGTAATTAAAAACTATGGTTAAAGACTTTAATTCAGAAAGAATGTATAGCTATTGAGCTTCATGTACCCTGATAAGGTACTACGAAATGCAATTTTATGTTCTTCTTTAAAAACAAAGATAGTATAAAACAACTACTCTTTATTCTACCCCTGAAACCCTCAGAACCATGAATAGTAAGCAGAAGAACATGAAAGAGAGGGGGGCCATAGCTGGTCTGGAGTATGTTATAGATAGATATACATTCTTAAAATCATTATGGTGAATTATTCTCTCTGCAGATAATAAGAAAGCCAAATTCATGGGTGAAGACAATCACACCACAGTAAAAAAATTCCTTTTAGCTGGATTAACAGACCGTCCAGAGCTGCAGCTCCCTCTCTTTGTCACATTTTTCTTCATTTATGTTATGACTTTGCTGGGGAACTTGGGAATAATCATGTTAATCAGGATCGACCTACAGCTCCACACACCAATGTATTTTTTTCTCAGTCATTTGTCTTTTGTAGATGCCTGTTATTCATCTACCATTGCTCCAAATATGCTGGTCAATTTCTTAATGAAGAGCAGGGCCATCACTTCCACTGGTTGTTTTACACAATACAGCTTTTTTGTGGTGTTTGTCACCATTGAGATGTTCCTTTTGGCTGTGATGGCATATGACCGCTATGTGGCCATCTGTAATCCACTATTCTACATGGTCATTATGACTAAGAAGGTCTGTGTGATGCTGGTGGCTGGGTCTTATCTCTGGGGTTTGGTGAACTCTTTGGTACAAACAGGTGGTTTGTTAAGGTTGTCCTTTTGTGGCTCTAATGTAATCAACCACTTCTACTGTGATCTCACCCCTCTTCTAAAACTGTCCTGCAGCGACATCTTCATTAATGAGATGCTACTTTTCATCTTTGGCAGTTTGTTTGAAACAAGCACACTTCTGATTATAATCATGTCCTATGTTCTCATCATTGTGGCCATGCTGAAAATTCGTTCAGTACGTGGAAGACAAAAAGCCTTTTCCACCTGTGCCTCCCATTTGATGGCTGTCAGCATATTCCATGGGACAATTCTCTTCATGTATTTCAGACCCAGTTCCAACTATTCATTGGATACAGATAAAATAGCCTCTGTTTTCTACACGTTAGTGATCCCAATGCTGAACCCTCTGATCTACAGCCTCAGGAACAGAGATGTGAAATGTGCCATCAGAAAAGTGATGGAAAGAAAAGTGTTTACTCCATGAATGCCTAACATAACATCCTACAGGGGAACTCACGGGGAGAGATATGAAACAGGCGTGCCTGTTGCTATGGAATGTCAGACCACTGACAGTGACAAAAAAGTGTTCAAGGGTCAGTCTGGGCGTTGGTATATTTGTAAAAGCATGCAGTATGGACATTGCATCTGTAAGTTCATAGAAGTTGGTTATAACCCCATGTGTACCTATAAAGCTCTGACTTAGCTGGCAACCCTCATTCAGCATAGCTCGTAAGCACATTTCTGACTTTATGGAACTGTTTTAAATTCCAGTGTATGACTGTTAGAATCAACAAGAGCAATTCCTTCTTCTTCACACCAGTGTAGAACTGGATGAGATTGGGATTTTTTTGGCTTTTAGGGGGAAAAATGAAAATACAAAATTTTATGTGGAATGGAAATTAAATTAAAAACAAACAAACAAACAGCCCTGGATGCCAAGGCCTTCTGGATACTGGGCTCCCCAGCTTTGTGGCAGACCCTAAATTGAAATTTGATACCTGTGAGCCAGGGAGGATTCAGGGCTCCAGGACTGTAATAGTCTGCCTGAAGAGATGCAAAGCATCATAGAAGCCTTAAAGCCTTCCTTGGCTTGCCACTGCCCCACTAGGTAGGTGACTGATGGATCAGGGAGGTGAGCTGGTAGAGAACCAAGCAGTTTTCCTACCTAGTGGTCATTGAAATCAATACATTCCCATGGAAAAACCTGGTTTAGAAAAACTTCTATTCTTCAACCAAAATGTTATGTTGGAGATATATGTTATACCTCTACAGCAATATAACCCAGCAATAGCTCTGAAAGTCTTTGGAGTTGTAGCAGGATGAATCTGACCCTTCATATTTTCTCCCATTATTCCTGCTATTAATAAACAATAAAATTACATAAAACTGTTCATTAATCTGATCTGAAGCCTCTGTGTAAATGGTTCTAGGGTTTGTTTTCCAGGTAGCACCTGGTACCTCCACCTGGAAATCTCCAAAGGGTAAACAATATCTACCCATTTCAAGGCAGCTGTATATCATGTAGAACTCAACAGGCAGATTAGGATTAATGAACTATCCAATGGGATCTTATGATTTGACACCTTAACTGGGAAAGAATAGGGGAAGATAAAAAAATTGAACACTGGGGGTTATTGCTGTGGAGTTTTTTGCTTCTGGGCACGCCATCTGAACCTGTGCCCAGAAGCAAAAAAAATCTGAATTCTGACCCATAGTTTATTCATGTGCAGCTCATGGATACGAGTTGGAGAAGCCCAGATTGGCAGGGGACCCTGAGGGGTCAGCCTGCCAGTTCAGGGCTGATCTGACTGGGCTCCACATCCTGTGGAGCAGCTGGCTGGGGCACAAGGATGCTTCAGCATGGGGCCTGCCTGCCAGCTAGCCCCACACTGAAGCACCCTTGTGTCCCAGCCAGCCAGAACAGCACCTACAAGTACACTGCTGTGCATGAAAATACTCCACAGTAGGGTAGTACTCATATTAACAATGACTACTCTGCTGCAAAGTTTATTAGTTTTGTGTTTAGTGAGGTGTTTACTGAGACATTTACTGCACAAGTAATAATCGATTGTGCACTAAATGTCTCAGTGTGCCCAGGTGGGGGTGCTAGGTGGCAAGGAACATGGGGTTGGGGCTGGGGATCCTGGATGGTAGAGGTAGTGCTGGACCTCCAGCCAGGCCCATAGCTGAGCCTACTGCTGGTCAGTGGGCAGCTGTCAGGACCAAGCAAACCTAGGGTCAGAAGCTGGGAAGTGGACAGCATGGATGTGACCACCAGGGCCAGGATGTTGTCCAGCCCTCATCCAGTGGTCATCCTCCATGTCTTGCACTGCCCTGCCCATGACTGTGCTCTGCTCCTTCAGGGCCTCTGCCTGCTCATGCTCCAGGGCAAGGAGCTACACCCATAATTCCCAGTCCACCCATTCCCAGGCATCCTCACGGGCAGTGTTCTCCATCCACCAGACCAATGCATTTGCCAGACAGGCCCCTGACACCATCACCAGCTGGTCCAGGAGGAAGTCCTGTGTTGGGTTCTTGTTTGGCAGTCAGCTCATCTGAAGGGCCCCAAATGTAGGCTGCAGCAACCCTGAGCCCTTATTCCAGCTGCCAACTGCAGCCTCTCTGTGCAGCTGCAGGGCTTGCAGAGCCATGAAAAAGAAGCTATTTGTGATAGCTTCCAATATTTCTGAGATAAGATGCTCTGTACTAGGGCCCATGTGGTGCCTTGCCTCAGATCGAGGGTTGGGTATGCATGGGTGTCCATGGACTATGGTAAGTCTCCTGGGCAGGGCAAGGCCTAGGTGGCTGACAGCTGAGCCCCTCATCCCCGTTTGCCCCCCAGGGACTGGTGGGCTTCTGGGTGTTGGCTGCAGGCAGCCTGTCTCCCCCCATACTGGCCAAGACAGGTCTAGATCCTGCCATAGTTCCAGACCCTGTTGTCCTTCCTTCTCCTCTTGTAGGCCAGCCACTCTCCTGTGCAGCTGATAAGCTGACAGTGCCTGGGGTTGGGAGGTGCTGGGCTCCCAGACTAGGACAAGGAGCTGCTCACTCCCCTGCTCTCCCCTCAGTCACAATGTCAGTGGATCCTTTCTTGCTTATTTACTTCTGTTCTCTGTGGCTGCCACACTACCAGAATTGGGATATCAGTGACCCCGAACTCCCTCAGGGGAACAGAGAAGTTTACAATTGGGGCATGAGGATTTCAAATCCTGGATCCAGCAGATAACAGAAAGTATAGGGGTCTGGTAGGGAATCAGCAATGAGACCACCCTGTCATTCTACTTTCTAGCCCCCAAATCTCTCTTCTCCCTTTCTTTATGGATCAGAACTGTATAAGGGGGAGTTGAAGAGTCTCAACGGGAGAAGCAGGGGAGAGTGAGCAGAGGCCATGGTGCGAGAGGGTCTCACTATGATGGTGGGAGCCTGGCAGCACCTTAAGTGTTGGGAGTGGATGGGAACACGTGAGTGACCAAGGAACTGGCAAAGTCATGAATGCCTAGAGCTCTAGCACTCTGTTTGCTGCCTGTACCACTGCTTCTGGCACACATAAGTTTGGAGGTCTGGGCAGGAAAAGGGTGCAGAATTGTTCAGGGTGCAGGGGTTCATCTATGGCTGAATGGCCTGGCAGGCTGTCAGTCTGCCTATTAGACTGTCCACCCTGCTCTACCTCTCTCCCTGCGTAGGAGGTAGAGTAGAGCAGAGCACTACAATCCTGCAGACCCTATAGGGTCTCTATCCCCATGCAGACGAAACAAGAAGTGAGTCACATCTAAATATTATTTATTTCAAGAAGTACTCTTTGAAATGAGACCAGCTGGTCTGACTCCCCATTTCCAGTGAAACTTGAAACAGCATTGAAACGGCCTTTCTGTTTCAAGGGAATGGAATGGAACAGTTATTTCGACTCAAAATGGAATTTGAGATGAAACACTTCCATCGAAACTCAAGGCAAAATGGAATGGTGCTATTTCACACAGCCCTAATAACCAAGAGGAAATGCTAAACTCAAGGATAGCTGTGAACTCCTAACCCTCTGTGTGTGTGTCTACACGAGATGCTGACTGCACAGTAGCCAACAAATACTGCTCAATAATGCACCTTAGCATGGGCAGTGTTAATACACTACTGCTCATTATTATTAGACTACTGTGAAGTAGGGTCACCTAACACTAGTGTCATGGGCAGCCTCTGTCTGTGCCAAGACTGGGGATGAAGGGGAGGGGGCAGGCAGCGTAGCAGCAGATAAAACAGGGGCAGAAAGCAGAGCTGTAGATCAGAAGAACAGAAGGGGATAGAAGAGGCACTCAGGGAGTTTGTAGAGCTAATTTGTGCTACATTTGCCAAAATGGTTGGCCCACATTGCCAAAATGTTTTGCTCAAATTGAAAGACCTCACTAATCCACATCTCCCACCTCTCAGAAAAGCGTCCTCAGCACCAGGCTGTAGAACAGATTAAGTGCAAGTTCTCCCTAGTGTTAGAGCTGGGCCACTAGGAACCCCAAAATATACCATTAAGTATGCAATAAAATGAAGGAGAACTATCAGTACTAGTATTAGCAGTCCCTGTTGTCTCTTTCTAGTTATGCATTTTATCCAATGAGTGTTTAAAGGCAAATTCCACAAACACTCCTGGAAAAAAGAGACTGGAATTGAGTACTCTATCCTCCCAGATAAGTCCTCCTTACTCTTTTTTTTTTTTTCACCTGTTCTCCTTCTGGCTGTACTATCCTTCTTTGCTACTACTTCAGCAGTAGTCTGAAGATATACCAATACTGCCTGGACCATGGCTTGAGACTTAAGAAGTAGAAGACAAGGGTTCAAACCCTCTCAAAATTGGGGAGCAGGAGCTGGGAGATCCTTATTTCCCAGTGCCAGCTCCATGGGCATAACAGGGCCAGCACTAGAAAATCCTTATCTCCCAGCACCAGCTCCAAAGTCATGGGGCTAGGACTGGGATATCCTAGGCCCCCACTCGCCTATTGCAATGGCAAAGCAGGGGCTGAGAGAAAAGGATCTCCCAGGCTCCACTCCCTCATCATGATCTCAGAGCGGAAGGGAGAAGGCTGGGAGCTCCCGGGTGCTGGGGCAGGGGAATATAGTTCCTACCTGGGCTCCAGTGGTGGGCCCACCCCAGCAGCAGGCTGGGGCAGGGAGCAGGGAGCAATCTCCTACCACCTGCTGGCCAGCTGACTGAGAGCATATTTGCTTCTGGTCAGGCATCTATGTGAGCACTACTGTGCAGTAACTAATCTCAAGTAAATTTGCTATTTACATTTACAGGTAGCAAATTTACTCACAATTAGAGCAATTTACTGCATGGTAAGCATGTTCATGTGTAGATTCCCATGATTAATGCACAGGAAACTGCTGTACTGTGCAGTAAAGCACCTCATATGGATGCATCTTAAGTGAACTAAATCTCATCATGTCACTGTCTATTTTAGCAAATCTGAGCAAGCTACACTGTGACAGAACCACATTGGGCTGTCTATAAATCTGTCCCTTGACAGAATGGAGGTCTAGGCTTGCTGAATAGCAACTTAAGTCAAAAGAGCCTTAGACGAGAAAAAAATCTAAAAAAAAAAAAATGAATTGCAGGGCTGCTTAGGCATAAGTTAGATGGTGTGGTGAGACCCATTACTTGAATTTCTTCTTATCTCTAGTATAGGTGCCTAGGGAAGTTTGCAATCCAAAAGTAAAACATCTACTAGGTTGTATAGTAGCACCAATTTCAATCCCTTTGGGGTTCCTAAATTCCACTGAAGTCTTATTTATGTGTCTAGGAACTAATCTGAATTTGTCTCTTGGCAAAGTTGAGGCTGCCCCGATTATTTAATTGTATTTTTCTATACTTTAAGTTTTCTGGATTTAAGTGTCACTCTACTTTTCTTTATGCAATTTAAAGGATTGAATGAATTCATGTGGTGACTTGCTTTGAAACTACAATTGTCTACCAGGGAAAGAGAAATTTGGTGTAACTCTTGGCAGCATGATAGATTGGGCGATATGGTAGCTTCTGGATCCTGAGGGTGCCAGTAGCCCTGGGAACCCTCTCCAGCAGTTCTGCTGACTGAGGTGTCCCTTGGAGAGGTGTGTCCCTCAACCTTACTGCCCAAGAATGTACTTTAAGTCCTATAAACAAATGGGTTTCTTTATTATACACAACTATATACAGTTATATACAGAAAAGAAGTGATTACTCAAGGGTAGATAGATAGATAGATACGATCGATCCAACAATTTCAATAGAATTTACAACTACAACAATAGATGAATAATTCCCTCACACCAGCTGGTCCCACTTGCATCAAAGAACCTCATTGATTACATTCGCCTGGTTATAATACTTTAAAACAGTACATCCCCCTTCCCCTCTGCCCCCAAATAAGCCAGGTTGATTTCCCTCTGGTCACAATCCCATTCCAGTAACAATAAATGGGAGTACAACTTTAGCTATGATCCACAATTAGGTGGCAGAGGCAAGGCTTCTGCTGCTCTGGGGAAGGTGGACTCTTTGCTCTTTCTTGGTAATTCAGAAAAACAAGGCTCTGAGCAGCCACTGCAGGTAGTAGGCTTTTTTTTTTCAGTATCCTTCTGAAAAATGCGTCTCCTGCAAACACTAGGGGTTCAGTGTCCCCTCCCACACCCATGCAGACTTGGAACTCTCCAACCCGTTCCCTCTATGGTGTGTCTGTCTCCCCCAGCACCTCCACATGCAAACAGAGGATTCCCTCTGCAGGTCTCTGTCCCTGAAGTACAAGCCTTTCCAATTCAAACAGAGGATTTTCCTCTGGAGGTCCTTGACCACTGATCAGGCAGCTGCTCCCAGATAGCTTACCACTCCCTTCCCACTCTTTCCCTGGGTACCTGTGTTCCTGATTGCACAGCTATGACTGAGGTGGGGAACCAACTTCTCCTGGAATGACTCAGGCTTTCCTCTGTCCTAAAGTCTGCTCCCCAGCAAGCTTCAGCTCCATTTTCTCTGCCAGGGGCTGAATCTCTGCCTTTGTTTCCAGACTAGCATAGCTCTACTGCAGCTTCTCTCTCCAGCTGTTTTTCCTTCCCTCAGCTTTTATGGTTTCATAATAGCCTATCAGAGCCTGGGGTTTGTAATGGGGGCTCTGATTACAGTTCAAATCTTCCAGTAAAAAGCATGCAT
>JAGPOW010002698.1:1974315-1990491 GCA_030014935.1 Caiman crocodilus | reverse complement strand
GGAACAACATGAAGAGGGGAATCTGCAGGTCTTCATGATCTGTCAGCCCCTGGAGGATGAAGTAGTTCACTGTGGTGTGATTGCCCAGAGCCGTGCTTATGGGTGTGCATGTACCACACTGTTTTGTACCTGCTGGAAGAAAGTTTGTATGATTATGGGTGGAGGGAAGAGCATTGCATAAATCATATGGGTTGACATTGTTAGGATCATTCTAGTGTAGATAAAGTGGGTCTGTTACAACTAATATAACTTATATTAACATATACTTCCCAAACAATACCCCCAAATTATCTTTGCTTCCTGGGGTGCTTCCAGAAAATGCTTCCAGAACTCAAGGGGGAGGGAGTTCCAGATGAGAAGAGTTAAAACCTCCAGCCCGCATAACGCTCTCTGTATACGTGTCTGCTCCGCTTGTCTTCCAGGAGGCTGGTGTTCAACTTCCACACTCCTCTGCCTCTTTCCAGCTGTCCCCTCAGGTTGGCCTGGAGGCTGAGGAAGCAGTGGTCTGAGAAACACATGAGTGTACAGTGGGCCTTCTCTGCCTGTCAGCCCATGGCGAGGAAAACAAAGTTGATTCTGGACTTGGTGCTGCCCGCAGGATCTACTATGGTGAAGTGTCCCCCAGGTCCCTGGGTGCCTTTGGCGGCATCCACCAGGCTATGGTCATGGATGAGCTGCTTCAGCTGACTGGAGGATCTGTCCGTGCCTGTCCTCCTGACTCTGCCAACCCTGTCTTTCTCACTGATGATGCAGTTGAGGTCCCCCACGAGCATCCAGGAAACCCACACCTATCCTGATTTTTCATCTGCAGCTTATTTTGCTAAGGGTTAAGGGTTATAACGCAGAGCTCCAGATCTGAAGAATGCTCCTTTTTAGGGAAGTAGGAAGGTGTATCTAATTCCAGATTGGAAGTGCGTAACTCAGATGCTTGTTTAGCTAGCAGCCTGTCATCTGTATCACAGAGGCTTCTATATGTTTCATGAATGTATCCATTCTACCAGTTTTGCCTTATCCCCTTTTGAACATGAAATAAACAATAACTTCAGGTCCCATTTGTCACCCTTGTAATTGCAACCAAGCACATTTTCAAATACCAGTACTTAGGAAGGTGGCAATGTTCACTGTATGCAGGGTGCGGTGCTGAAGGGATAGGGAATCCCACCTCTGCAGAAGGGTAGAACTATTGTGTCTCCCTGCTTCACAGAGAGGCACACTGCTCACTTTTCAATTTATATATAGGTGGAGGAGTGGGGTGTTTTTGTGTTATTAAAAGTCAGTGGGGGATAAAATCCCAGGAGTGTGGTACATATCTCAGTCTTGAGCCTTGCACATTTGTTATCACAAACTTTCCTTTTAGGAGATTGCAGTAATTGTTCCCAGATGCCTTTGTGCCAAAATATGGACCTACTTTATTTGTTTTCCTTCTCTTAATTATAATGATTACAAACTCGGCTTTGCTGAGGAGGATCATCTGGGAATTTCCCCTGCAAGGATGCCCTTTTCAACTTGACTTAGATATGGAAAATTGCTTAGAACATGAATGGTTCCATCCTAAGGTACAAAATTGCTCCATAGGAAATGGCAACAACTGGATGAAAACATTTTCTGGGTAGAAAAGCAGGGTTCTTCACAGAACAAAATTTTCACAAGAAGTACCTGTCTTCTCTGAGAAAATTTCTTGATAGCAGCATTTTTAAATAGGTATAGTAAGTGACGAGTACATCTCCGTAATGCTCTCATTTAAGCATAATAGGGTTATCTGCACTAGAAGAAAGATTCCCATGCTAAAATACAGAAAGAAAAAGATCTTCAGTCATTCCATGATAGACAATCACCTGATAAATGAAATTCCAACTGCAAGAAAAGATCTGCTTCCCACTATCTCTTATGGTTGCAAAGTACACCACCTTTTTTTCACCTTTTTCAAACTCATTTCTTCCCACAGTGCCTTATATTGCCTAAGAACTTGCTTCTTGTAGGCCTTGCTATAATAGTACAGATTTATACAATCATTAGTCTGAAGCCACAGAAACAAACCATTGATCTTACTGAGGCCCCAAGATACTGCTTAGTCTCCTTCAATTTGCCATATCAAGAACATAGGCAGCCTGCCCCAAAGAGAGCTGCTGCACTATGATCTCTGCCAGGACACTGCTGGAATACTGCGCCCCACATTTCAGAAAGTAAAACTCATGTCATGTGTGTGTTAAGCCACAGTGGGGTGATGGTAGCCTCTGATGAGTCAAAGAAGTCTACCATGCTTAAAGCAGATAGGTGCAGGGGTTTGAGGGAAACTGCACCCCAAATTTTTTAAAGCAAAACTAATGTCACATATATATGTTAAGCTACAGTAGGGCAAAACCTTCAGGGATGGTAGCCCCTGGTGAGGCCACAATGCCTGCCAAATTTCAAGGAGATAGGTGCAGGGATTTCAGGGAAACTGCACCTCAAGTTGCAGACAAACAAAACTTGTGACATGGGTGACACTGTGTGTGTGTTAAAGTGTAGCAGAATGAAAGCTGCAGACCTGCTAGCTCGTGAGGTAGTCACAAAGTCTGCCAGCTGCCAAGGAGATAGGTGCAGGGGATTCTGAGTTCTGGGGCCCTGCACCTCTGGCTGCTGACAAGCAAAACTTGTTTCATGGGTGTTTGTGGAACTGTGTCTGTCTTGGGGAAGGGGGAGTTGGGGGGTGGGGAACGCAGACTACTGCAGGCCTGGCTGCTAAATTACTGTGTTACTAATCAATCATGATTCAATCAGGGATCAGCTCAATGCACAGTAGCTAGCTACTAGATAATGAGTTAATGAGCAAGGATTAACACCTACAAAACCACAGACTAAGGAGAGGAAATAATCAATACAGAGCCAGAATGGCTTCTACCCAAAGCCAGAGACAGTCAGTTGCACAAGTACCTATGTCATGGCTCCAGGAAATGCAGGGCCATGGCTGCTTCTCCCCTGGCCCTGCACAATAGTTACACTCTCCTCCCCAGGCATGAGGAGGCTTCGATCATGACACTGGAGGAAGAGGAAGGTAAGCCATGTGCTGCTGCTCCCAGGAGGAGGTGCAAGGTGGTGATGGTGTGTTCCAGCCACTTGCAGAGGGTTTGGGATTGAGAGTATGTTCGGGGGTAGAAAGGTAAGAAAGATTTATTGACTTAAAAAAACACAATTATGCATAGTAACAAAACAAACACTAACAGACAAAAGCAATTCACATTGGCAATTTATCAGCAGTCCCCTCTGATGCCTGCAAGCTTTTTTTTCCACAAAGTTCAGTGAAGTCAGGCGTCTCCAATCTGCGCTGTCCGAAGGGTATTGGGAAGGACCCTGGAATGTAGTTCTTGGACTCCTCAAGGTCCACAGGCCCACTGATCCAGGCAACAACTAACTAATCCTTTTCACAGAGCTGTATCTTCCATATGAATGGTGTCCAGATATTCCAGTCAATTTAAAGCTTCCGAATGGTTCTGATAATGTACAACCACTCAGATTCCTTTAGTTCCACTGTCCTTAGACTGACCAATAGCAATATAAGCCTTGCATTCCTTTGATAAGTTAATTTTAACTACACCACAGGGCCTTACTACTTCAAGGCTTTGCTAAATTTACTAGGCCTTACTTTATACAAGGCCTCACTACATCTTAGACTTCAATTAGACTTTTAACAACAACATAGAGCTTAATATCTAAACAAATACAGAAAAACATTTGGTCTAATTTTCATAGAGCCTTCAGCAAGCACCTTTATCACACAGGTACACTTTCTAGCTGTCACACCCTGGATCCTCCCAGGCTCAGCTGCCATCCACTTATATGATGAGGCAAGGTGCCCTTCTCCTGCTGTTTACAGAGTGAGAAGCACTGACTACAATAGCTCCTTGTTGTCAGTTAGAGACTACTGTTTTGGCAGTCAATAATATACTTTGCCAGCTATATCCTGGAGATAGAAATGGCCAAGGGTGTGTGTAGATTAAATGAGGGGCATGTGTGCATGATGCTTTAAAGTGGGTTAAATGCTTTTGCACTGCTTTAATGGCACTGGTGTTTGCATCCGTCAGTGGTGTAATGTGCATTAATTCCAGCTGCTGTAGCACATTCAGCGGTGTAATGCACTTTAAATGACTTTGGGGCACAGCAAACTAAAACACCAGTGAAGAGCTTTAGTTTGCTGTCCTACAGATGTGGAGTGAAGCACCAGGCTCCAGGAGACTCAGGGGCTGTGCAGGCAGCCTGTGCAGGCAGCCTGGCAGCAGCTCGGGAAGGCAGGCTATGTGGTAGAATGCTATCTCTGTCTCTCCTCAAACTCTGCTATCAGGTGGGTGACCAATCTAACAACTTGGTTACCATGGTCACTGCAGAGGGTAGTCACCCCTGGCCCCATCAGCATCAGGTAACCCTGAGTTGTAACCTGAGCTGGATACATTCCTGAGGGAGGTGGAAACCTTCTCCCTCTGCCTATGTGACTGGCCTCACACACTTGGGTTGGTGCTTAAACTCCCTATTGTTCCAAGCAATGTCTTCATGACTGAAAGGGGGCTAGAGATGCATGCAGTCATGCATTTCAAATTGGTTGGCTGTCAGTCAACAGTTACTGGCCTTCATTAAATCAGGTAAATGAGGTCAAAAGGGCTATATAAATTAAGGACTGCCCAGGAGGACGGGTAGCCACCGTGATGAGAGGCTCAGAGAAGCTGGACCATCTGAAACTCATTCTCTGTCTTGAAACTCATGCTCAATTAACTGCTTGCCTCCAAAGGGAATCTCCACCTGCTTCTGGATGATACTTGTGAGTAAGCTACTTGAGAACTAACTAGATATATAGCTTGCAGTAACTCAGATGCATGATCAAAGGCTACCATGCTTGCATGATCAAAGGCTACCATGTTTGCTCTAAGGGATTTCTCTGATATTGCTCTACCCTGCACCCTATTCCAAACCTACTCCTTGTAACCAATAATGTTCTCCTCTGTACCAAGCATGGGAGACTTATTGGGAGAGGGCCTAGTTTATGACTTGGGGTCCCCTTGGTTCAGCTGACTAAGGGAGACCACTATTTGTGCTTCAGACTGAGGGAAACATCCTAAGTTCTTGTAGTAGATCAAGTACCCTCAGGGATTACTAGGTCTGTGTTTCCCAGGGGGCACAGGACCAAGATCAGTCCAGATTCTGGGTGGGGGTGGCGTTACCTCTAGGCTTGTGGGTGTCGTCTTGGAAGGAGGTTGGCTGAACATGGGGTACCCCCAGGGAGGCACTCCGAACCTGGAAGGTGGTTGGGCACTATGAGGCAGGTAGCTCAACACAGAAACAGAAGCTTCCTGGGGTTCTCCTCAGGAAGTATGTAACAAAAAATTCATAAACAAGTGGAGCTACAATTACTTCCCTTCCCACAGTTAGCCATTTCAGCTTTCAGATAGAGATTGAACTCAAGATAATAACTGGTGTTACAGGTGCACTGACAGTTACCACCTTGCCAGTCAACTATCCTGTTTCTTTTACTCAGAGATTAGGACTTCACTTGCTCTGGGGTGGCAAGTTTCTTCCAGTATGGATACTGCAGCTGGACCACGTGAAGGCCATCTGAACCTATTTCTACGGGATGCTCTTTAGGGTCAGGCTACTCTCTGAGGTCTTCAGGAGCAAGTTTATTAATACCTGGGTAATAAGAAGGACAGTAGACATTAGGAAACACAATAAGGCATTAATAAAAATAATACATATATAACAGTTTACCACTTTATGAAGTCAGTATATTCAGACTGGTGACCGAGCAGGACTCGTCTTCACTGGCAGGCTTAATTAGAAATGGTTATGGCTGCACTTGTGGGCAGATCTAATCTGTAGTAACAAGACAAGAAGGAGCTTGGCTCCCATTAGATAAATTTGACTTAAATACTCACTATGTATTATGCATACTTTTTGCTAATAGTGTCTCCTCCCATTTATTTCTTTGAGGATGCTTCACTACTACCTGCTCGGAGTTTTTCTGGGTCACCACCCCTAGGTCACTCTACAGCTGGTTCGTGGGGACCATCCAATCTAAAGTCCTGTTGCATGGGGCTACCTCCTGGATGGGGTTGTTTATTGCCTTAATTGGTAGCTCGATCCAGGTGCAAGTCCCAGTTTTTAAGAGCCAGGCCAGTGGCTATCCACAAATTGCATTTGAGGATGCCATTGGCTCGCTTTACTAATCCATTAAGACTGCAGATGGTATGGGGTCTGATATGTCCATAACATGCTATGTTTTGTGGTTCAGTCATACACAAGATGATTGTGGAAGTGAGGGCTATTATTGCTTTGTAGTTCTATAGGTGGTGGATACACAGTAAAGTTTTCAGTACTGCAGAAGTGTTCTGGGCTGTAGCTCTCGCTGAGGCATGGACGAACGTTAATCTTGTGGCAACTTTTATAGCTACAAACACATAGTGTTGCAATACTAATGGATTCTATCTAATGCAGGCTTATAACTCTGGATGCTTTCTGTCAAGGCTGGTAGTGATGGGACGGCAGCCGTCAAGGGGCCAGTATTAGCATTTAAAGCTTGAAAGTCAATAGTCAATTGCCACCCTCCATTTGGCTTGCGTACTGGCCACACTGGATAGTAATATGGAGAGTGGGTTTGAATAGTAGTCTCATCTTTTAACTGCTGACTTATAAGACACTGGATAGGTTGTTTTGCCTCAGGAGGAATTTGATACTGGGGTCTGTGTACTCCTTTCATGCGGGGCAGGGTTAGTGGGATAATTTACATTGAGTTACAGCTGTTATAGCCATTGTTGTTAGTTCTTGGTGAGGTACTGCACACCCAAACTGACAATTTTTTTGTTCAAGGGCAAACTGCTGCCCTCTTAGTACATTAAGTCCCAGTAAGTTTAGTTTAAGTATTACTGTGGCTACTTTTACCTTAGAGCCATTAGGTAACACAAAGTTTGCTCGAATAAGATGTCCTGGTTGTCTGGTGCCTCTGACTCTAATTACTTGACAAGGGGTTTCTTTATCTCCTTTCCAATCTGTGGAATCCAAAATGCAAATCTGGGCACCTGTGTCTAATAGCATATAAGTTTACTTTTTACTTTTACGTAATTGAATTTGTGTAGGTATCCAAATTAAGGGGCTAATATTCACTTTAGAAACCAGTTATCAGCCTGCTACTAACCCCATTGTGGCTCCTTTCTTTGGGAGTTGGGTTGGCTAGGCCATGTGATCAGGTGGGGCAAAGCCTGGCGGCTCCGCATGTGCCTGGGAAAATATTGACAGTTTTGCTGTCAGGGCAGAGAATCTTTCCAGTGACACTGTTGGTGGCACAAAAGGCTCTGCTTTTTGTCTTGCCCTTTTGGTACAATGTTTAGCCCTCAGCCCTTGAAAGACATTGACGGGTAGTCTATTGATCTGCACTTCACTGAAACAGGCAGCTAACATGCTTTTCCACATTTTTGCTTGAGGAGCCTTGGCTTTTCTCAATAATTTTGGGGGGGTCAGGGGGTTCATCTTTCACTGAGGCCACTGCCATAGCCTTGGCAGTTTTCATCAGCTTGGTAAGTCTTAGCTTTTGCAAAATGGGTAGACAGTGCACTAATTGCTGGATCGCATTTCTTACCAGGTGATTCACCACCTCTGGCTCCAAGGCCAACTAGGCCAAGGTGCACTCTGTTGGTGCTTGTTGGCAAAACTTCTTCCACAATGGTGTTGTCACAACTTTTGTATCTGGTGTGTGAGTCCAAACTGCTGCATGCATGATTTTAGTTACTGATAATAGATACAAGCAGTGGACAGCTTCTTTTGAATTGGCCCATGCCTAAGAGGAAGGGTTAAGTTGTTCTTCTATATGGCCATAACTGGCTGCAGTAGCTTGGAGCGCAGCAGAAAACATTTAATTACTTAATTAAATGTTAATTTCATTCATTAATATTTTCATTACTTTTTGCAAACTGATTTAACTGCCAATTTAACTGATTAAAAATTGCAAAAGACAGAGTTCTACAACTTCTCTTAAGTATCCTGTTCCAGAGCTTGACCACCCTCACAATTACAAAGTTCTTTCTTACATCCAGCCTAAATTTCCTGTACTGAAGCATAAGGCCATTGTCCTTTCCCCTCCAGTCACAGAAAAAAGCCCACCTCCATGGTCTCTATAATTCCCCTTCAGGCATTTTAAGACTGTTATCTGAAAGTATTTGAGGACTGTTATCAAATCCCTCCTCTGTCACCAGGTGGAATACACTTATTTCACTACACCTTCAATATTCATTTTCCAGACTAACTAACCCTACTTCTTTCACCCTTTCTGTATAATTCATGTTCCCTAGGCCTGTTAGTCTAAAACAAACAAAACAAAAACAAAAACAAAAAACCCAAAGAAACAAAACCAAAAATTGCCAAGTCAAAATGAAATTAAAGTTGACAAATTGTTGATATGACAATTTGTTGATGTTTTATTTTTTACCCCAAGTTTCATACAGAATTGAAAGAAAGTGAACTGAAAACATATTGACCAGCCCCACGTGTCACATGCAACAGCACAGACTGTATGCATCTGACAAGCAAGATACTTTATAATTAAAGGTGACTGAAAATTGGTAGTCTAGAACGGGAGTTTTGGTCTTCCTTATTTTCTTTCTGAATATGTGAGGAAAAAAAACCCAAATTTTTGGAATGGTAATTACTTTGATTCAATTTGAATGAAATTCATATAATTCAAAAGGAGATGACATCTTTACTAAGCATCTGTATTTCAGATTTGAATAGCCTGAGTAGATCACAACAAGCCTGAAGTTTCCTTTATGCTGGGCCAGTTGCGGGACTGGGACAGAGAAACTAAGACAAAGTAGGCTGGGGTTGGTGCAGTGCTCTAGGGATTTCATCTCCTGTTGACTCTGTGTATAAAAATAAATACCCATTTTCTTCCTCTAGCTTTCTGTTTTAGTGTGAGAAGCTGGTTCATCCCAGGGACTGTGCTGTTTGTACATGTTGCAGTGTTTATACCTGTTGGTAGAGGCAGGAATGCTGTCAGATCCCTCATTTCATCTATGATTTGAGATTCCTAAATATTTGGGAAATCACTTGACTGCAGTTACAAGGTCAGTAATGAATGGTCTGATTTCTTCTCTGTTGCAGGAAGGATGGAAATAAACACATTCACAACAAGCCAAAGTCCCTAATGCATCCAGGAGGGAATGGAGTGAGTAGCGTACATGTGTGCATGAATGTGTGTATTAACAAAGACACTAACTAAATCAAACACTTCTTTTTTATGGGCGTATAAAATAAGTAGTGTATGATTCTTTTTATTGTAGAAAGCTGGAAGGGTCCACCTTCCAGCTTTCTCAGAGAAACGGGAATTTCAGAATGGATAGATTTAGTTTGTGTACCTTAAGGAAACATCTTCTGCTGACCATGTTGCATTGTAAGAGAGACTCACCAATTAACCAGAGTCACATTTTTATCATCTGTTTTTTTCTCCTCACCCTTATGCCTACTTCCTACAAATCCTGGTGACATACGGGAATTGATAACAGCAGATCACCATATTTGGGATCAGGTAGGAATTTTAACCCATGGTCAGATTGACATGGGCTATGGGGGATAATGTCTTTCTCTGTTGCGAAAGGAGGCATAACCTCTTTCACTGGGTCAATTAAAAAACCCTGTTTTGCATTCTTATAGTGGCAGGATATGGTTAGTACCCTCATCCCCCTCCTCATCCTTTGGCAAGTAGGATATGGAAGCATGCACCAATCGATACACTGCAAAAATGACTACTTGGGTATTGGTTTGCAATTGTTGTGAGACAGAGTGTGGACACATACAACAATTGAACAGTACCCAAATGTCACTGGCTAGGAATCATGCACAATTGTGTATGGTACAAACAGCTGTGGCTCCAAAACCAAGGGATGGAAGCCAGCTCTGCATGTCCCTCTAGTGAGTGACTAGGGTTGTGTGTGTGCCTGCACCCATAATTTGGGGCTCCAGAGGGTGGGTGACTTCTGACTGGATGTGTTTTCACTTGCCTGCTCTCCCTTCCATCCTAAACATGAGTTCAATATAATTCAGTAGTCTACACTTAACCAAACTTGGTGGTGCATTTCCTCTGCCTGGGAAGGAGGAGTGCCTGTGTCCATATTTTGTGGTAGCCAAAGTTTGAGGGACAGGGGTCATGATGGGGAGTTGAGGCAAAGTAGGTAGTGAGAACACAGCTGGTTATTAAAAAATGATAACTTTTATTAAGCAAGCAGTGCCTGGAAGTTCAATGATTAACAAGTCCCAACTGAAGCAGGTAGGAGAGTTCTGCATGATAACCAGATTTGTAACCAATCAGCAATGGTAGGTAAAATGTGATGCAGTGTCAGATGCCTCAAGAACAGCCAATACAGATGTCAAAGAATGACTGCTGTCCACATGTAACATGTACCTAGTTCACAGTTTCCCAACTCAGGCA
This sequence comes from Caiman crocodilus, assembly GCA_030014935.1. Lineage (NCBI taxonomy): Eukaryota > Metazoa > Chordata > Crocodylia > Alligatoridae > Caiman > Caiman crocodilus. Next base: position 1,980,053 of record JAGPOW010002698.1, on the reverse strand, counting down.
GGCCTAAGTTTTCAGGAAGATATAAGCAGGTTTAACCAGTTTACAACTCTGTGCACTGCTTATTCTGGTGTCCTCCTGGTCCTACTTTTCTATGCTTGTTTGATTTACACCTTTGTAGTAAATAAACATTAGTGTTTACACAAGTGTTATTGAAGACTAATTCATTAGCAATTAGTCAGGCTGCCCAAACCGATCCTACCAGTGCAAAATGAGTTAAGGTATACATTGTTCTTGATGTCTGTCTTCTCTTATGTGCAGATCTCCATGATAAATGCAATCCAGAACAGATGGACCGGGACAATCAAACCACAGTAACAGAGTTCATCCTCTTGGGACTGACAGATCATCCACAGCTGCGGGTCTTCCTCTTTGTGCTGTTCTTTATGATCTATGTCACCACCCTGGTAGGGAATTTTGGGATGATCACAGTGATCAGAGTCAATCCCCAGCTTCACACCCCCATGTATTTTTTCCTTAGTAACTTGTCTATCCTTGATCTCTTCTACTCTTCAGTCTCTGCTCCCAGATTACTGGTTGATTTCTTAATGGAGAGAAAAAAAATTTCTTATGGTGCATGTATTGCTCAGTTTTACTTTTTCGCTCTGTTAGTGGCCACAGAAGCATTTCTGCTGGCCGTGATGGCATATGACCGCTATGTAGCCATTTGTAACCCTCTGCTCTATACTGCTGCTATGCCCAGGAGAGTCTGTATACAGCTGGTTGCTGGATCCTACATTGGAGGGCTCACAAACTCACTGGTACATACTTGTGGATTACTGGGACTGTCATTCTGTGGGCCTAATGTCATCAAGCATTTCTTCTGTGATCTTCCTCCATTGCTGAAACTTGCCTGTTCTGACACCCACAAAAATGAGACTCTGCTCTTAGTCTTCTCTGCAGCTATATCTGCCTTCTCCCTCTCAATGATCATCGTCTCCTATCTGTACATCCTGTCTGCCATCCTGAGGATCCGCTCTGCTGAGGGTAGGCGTAAAGCCTTCTCCACTTGTACTTCCCATTTAACAGCTGTCACTGTATTCTATGGGTCCATTACTTTTAGTTACCTTCAACCCAGTTCCAGCTACTCACTGGAGCAGGAAAAAGTCTCTTCTGTGTTTTATTCCCTTGTGGTCCCTATGCTGAACCCTATAATCTATAGCCTGAGGAACAAAGAGGTGAAGGATACTCTAAGAAAGTCAATAGGTGGGAAAAAATCATTTTAGATAATTGGATGTTGGGGCTGAATTTGAGCACAAGTCGAAAGTTTAAGAGGAGAACATAGTTTGTGTGTAGTTGTCCAGATCTTTCTGCTTTGCAATTGTTTCTAGCAATTTACAAGTTCTAATAGCAAAAGATTCAGTTGCTTTTTAAACCCTGTGATATTAAGTGTAACAAAGCCTTTCTATCAAGTTGCATGAGGTTGCCTCTTGTTTGTTTGAATAAGGGTGTCATCTACCTCTCTTTATCCCTTGAAATATTTACATACAGTGCTATACATACATATGGTGCTTTCCAATGTCTTGTAACTTTAACTTTAGAAAATGGCATCGTTCTTACTTTTTTTTAAAGATGTCTTTAATAAATAATGATGATTGAACATTTTAATTTGAGATTAAACTTTTTTGTTTTTATTTTGCCAGGTTATTTTCATAATGGACTTCTACCAGACTGAAATAAGTATGCTACATCTGAATAAAGGTGTCTCCAGAATTACACATTTTATCTTTTGTGTGGTAAAACTATTTCCATAAGCAGAGTTGTGATGAAGAATTGCATTTTCATCAAATACTTTAGTTTATTTATTTATTGCACATGTACATTTAGCTAATGGAAACTTTCAATTTTGTGTCTTATTCCTGGTAGTTTAAACTGAGGCTGTTTTGAACCAAGTCTCAAAAAGTTTCTCCAGAGCCTGATAGTTTTAATTCAGAATTGCTGCTCTGGTATCTCATTGGAGATCCATTTTTTATCGCATCATTAATCCCTACTAGCGAATTGCCCATCAAAAATGGTGGGGTGGGGGTGAGGACAGAGCCCCACGTCTGATCATGGGCCCACCCCGCCACCACTCTTCCTCTGGCCATGCTCCACCATCCCCCAGCTCCAGGTTCATCCCCTGCCATTCCGGGTCCAGCCCTGCTCCCGCCACTCTAGGTTTGGCCACACTCTACCCCCCCTACCCACCCCCAGCTCTGGATTTGGCCCTGCTCCACTACTCCACTGCTGCTCCGGGTCCAGCCCTGCTCCACCTGCCCCACCACTGAATGTCTGGCCCCACTCTCACATGCAATTCCAGGTCCAGTCCTACTCAACCCCCACAACTCTGGGTCTGGCTCTGCTTCCCACCCAATGCTCCACATCCACCTGGCCCATGCCCCCTCTCTTCCTCTTTGCCTGCCACCTCCACCTCCCTGCCAGCTGTTTTGGGGGGCATCAGGGCCAAACAATGGGGGGAAGGCACTGCCACCCTGATCCCCGCCTTTGCCCTCAGATGGGGGAAAGTCTTACTGCTTGGGCAGCCGGGGCATGTTTGTTGCTTCCACAAACTTCCCCAGCAGTGGTGCAAACGTGAGCCCAGGCAGCCCGGGCCACACAGCCAATTGCTTCCTACCTTCTCAGCAGTGCATGCTCAGTTGGCCAAAAGGATTACAGACGGACAGACACACATACAGACTAAGCTAATTGCCTATCATGAATGATGGAGTGTTTCAGGGAGTGCTTACCTGCTCCCCACCCACTCCCCCCTTCACTAACCCTTTGTGGCCAGTCATGTAAACAGTGCCATTGCCACCGCCACCACTGCCACCACCGCCCTGGTGCAGCAGCTCCATCTACTCCTGGCTGCCATCGCCTCCCTGCCTGAGGGAGCAGCGGCAGTGGCATCTCCCTTCCTGCTGCCCTCCTCCACCTCTGCCTCCACCTCCCTGCCTGAGGCGACAGAGCCCATGAAGCCAATCACTGCTAGCTCTCTTGGCGGCAGATGTGCCGTTGCCCAAAAGCATTATGGACAGGCAGCCAGATACACAGATAGATAAACTAAGCCCTTTATTATATTAGAATTCTACTTCATGGGCAGAATGCAGTCATGAGCTGGAGTACCTTTCCCAGGATACCAGGGAGCTCAGATACTTTAGTAATCATGATTCATAAAAGGAAATATTTGTCTAACTTATTGTTAAAACTTCACAAACAAGTTTATACACAATAACTGGGCACAATGGCTGAAACATTAAACACATCCTTCATTTTCCACAAGTAAAGCAGAGAATGACGCTGTCTATGTCCTGTCATTGCTAGGATAGGAAATCCTTTGTTTAATTACAATCAGGAGGTAAAAGAAAAGGGAATATGTCCTTTCCTCCCCTGCTACAGAGGAAGGCAAACCTGCTATACTCCATGCCAATCTGATTGTGGGCTAAACTTCCCTCCTATCTCAAACATGATGACCAGTCTGACCTGCATAGAGGAGCAATAACCTCTAGTCAGAGTCCTTCATACTTTTAAGTCTCATCAGGAGCCAACCTAGTTAAAGTCCCCAGCTTTAGATGTTGCAAAAATCCAGTGTTTCCAAGGAAGGTAAAAATAAAATAATATTAAATTTAAAAAAGGACAAATCCTTGCCACCTGTAGCAAGAGAAGTGGGGGAGTGGGAAGCCTTCCTGGCCCTATGTAGTAACCAGAAAAAGCTCAGAAGCATGGTATAACCAGGGATCCTCCAATTTCTTCTGAAATCTATGGACTACAAACACAACTACACACATAACATACACTGCCAGGAGAACAATAATTCCTTTTTTATCATCCTACACCTTCCATAAAATTATTCCTGCTCCTTTCATCTCATTTCATTAACAAACTGGTTGTGAATCTCTGTAATTCTGCTGCTGTTGAACATGGCTCTCTCCAGTGTCCACCTGCTCCGGGCTGTACAGGCCTTTTTGTCATCCCTGAGCCATGTCTGGGAAGTTGCTTGAGATATATATGTGTGTGGTGATTTTTGTTCTTTCCACCTTGCTTTTCACAGCATACTCCAGACATTGCTTCCCTGTGGCACAATTTCTAAAACAAACACCTGAGTTTTCAGGCACCAGGTCTTAATTCAGGATGAAATGTATCAGGGTTCACTTTTTATCCCTAAATCTTAAATTGACTTTAGAGAAAAATTAAGGTAACCAGCCCATAGCTTAAATCAGAACTTACAGTAAATCACTCCCACTGCCCAAGGGGGAAACTAGGTAAAAACTAAACTAAACAAAAAACCCAACAAAACAACAAACTGACTTCCAAACATGTAGTTTAAGGAAGTTTAGTTTAGTATTAGCAATTTGTGTTCTTAAATATGATATTGCTTCATCTTAGGCTTAAAGAGGTCGGAATGTTTCAAAACCCACAAAGACCATGCGCTGATCCTGGGAGGATTCCACGTATTCAGACCTGGCTGCTTCTTTTAGGTGACCTAGATCAGTCACTTGGAGGCTAAGGGGAGGCATGGGGGGCAGGGAGCATGTGCTCCTCCAGATTTTTGCACGGGGCACAGGCAGGATGCATACATACTGTTCACTTGAATCTGCCTGCTGCCTTTGCCAGGGCCCCGGGGCCCCTCCCTGTCCTTCTGGGCAGAGTGCAGGCCCCCAGGGCAAAGGCAACTGTGCAGAGAGACACAAGCAAAATACTAGTCTAAGCAGTTGGGCAAATTATTTTAAAAGCTCCACATCTGAAACTAGGCTCCTAAGTGAATGGGGTGCTTAGCATGTTTGAAAAATCTTCAGGCCGCTTATTTAGCTCTGTGTTTTTAAAAATGCAGATGTACATGTTTGAAAAAAGGGAGAACCTCTAAACTGTTATCCCCACAGCACAGAAAATATATACTCTGCTTGGCCTTTGACAATTTAGTAGAGGCCATTTCAGAAATTCCTTTGAACACCTTAAGAGTAAACATCCCGTTGACACCACACCAAATCTACACGCTGAAAAAGAGACATGGGATCATAAATAGCCCTAAGTAACAAAAGATTGCCTCTTAAAAAAAGAAACAGCTGGTGAACCAGTCTGGGGTATTTATCTGGCCCCTGTTAAGTTTTGCTCTTCTTCTGATTACAGAGGTTTTGACTAAGCAGTGATAGAGGATGGAGAAAAAGTGTACCTGGTACCCAGTTATCAGCTGGAGGAATTAAGGGCTCCCCCATCACTTCAGGAAAATATCAGAACTGAGGAAACCCACTTACTGGATGCTGAAACAAGGGAAATTCTCCAAAGCCCGGGTTTAACCAAATATGATAAAGCTAAACTGTATGCCGCTGTGCTTCAGAAATATTTGAAGTACCTGACGTGGACAGAGGTAAAATAACCCTGTAACTGCCACAACAGAACCCCCTAGAAGCCAGAAAAAAACCCTAGAGGCCCCAGTGAACCCTGACCCTGTCATTCAAGAAGCATTGGGTAACGTGCATGCCTGATGTAGGAAAAATGCTAATGTATTGGTCACCAAGCTGAGCCAGCACAAGGGTAATTTTGCTGGTGAACTCACCTAAGTAATTGCCTAGTGGGGGGTTCCAGTCTCCCTCGTGACTCACAACTATCACAGAATCTGTGTCACGGTATAAACACTGGTCTTGCATTCTGTCTAGCAGCTTGTACAACTCTAAGAGTGCATAAACGGTGGTGAAACAAGCTATAAAGATGTTTGTGTTACCCAAGACGGTGTAACACTCTTTGGCATGCTTCCAAGACGTACATAC
>JAGPOW010002698.1:1959525-1973432 GCA_030014935.1 Caiman crocodilus | reverse complement strand
CACTGCCTCCTTTTGCACTATTTGTTCACTTATGATTTACACACATCACACAAAGTTTTAGTTAGACATATGATCTGCTTTTCAGAGGCGAGAGCCACATGCCTTTATAATCACTCTTTGGAAAGACAGAACAGTTTACAGTTAGGAGACTTCTGTGACTTGCCAATGTTGTCAGCACAGTTTGGGCTCAGGCAAATATGACATCAGAGCTTAGACATATGGCTATGACTGTACAATGTCTGACAAAGATCACAATAATTTCTGAAGCCCAACACCTTTTTCACATCCAAAATAACATAATAATTAATCAAGCAGCAAAAGAAAACAAGTATTGAGGTATCTGGGTATGTCATGTGTTTTAAATATTCTGCACCCCCTTTTTTCTTTATGCATTATTGTAAGAATGTCAATCTGTCTGAGGTCTTCAAACAAAGCTACTTGGTGGAGCACAACCTTTTGATGTGTAGACAGGCCCAATGTCTGATGCAGTTCTTTGACACCACGTAGCAGTTCAGCATCTGTGGCCAATCTACATTTTGAAACAGCCAATAGACAACCTGCAAAGTGTAAGTTAGTTTCAAAGGTATTCAGGTTGATTAAATACCATCTCTTTTTAGCAATGATCTGGGAATAGAGGATAGAGCTTATAACTCTATGGCTTCTATTGCTGACGCCTCTCACAATGCCCCCAGTCAGCTGAAGTGTTGAATCAAGCAGTAGTTCTCTCTGCCTTTGTAACAGGTTACTGATCCACTCTAAAAACAGCCCTTGGATCGTCAGACTTAAAGTAACATCTTGAGACTATAAACAGTTCTTCAAACTATCTGCCTGAATGCATAACTGGGCATAGTCATTGGGCGTGAATTTCTGGTGGAGCTCTGCTACAATTTGGCCTATCCCTCTGCTTATGGCATTAAAACAGAACTAATCTGAGTACCTTGTGCCTCCAAACCTAGCTATAGACCACACTTGCTGTCTTACCCACACCATATGTACAGTAAAACATCTACAGGTTCAGGAGGTTGGAGAGCATTTAAGGGGCCCTCTAGAGGGTCTTCTAAATCATATTCACCATCCAACCTCTCTGATTCCTCAGGTCCTGGAGAAGGGTCAGGCCTGGGAGGAGTGGGAGCATTTGAGGGGCTGTCTAAAGGGGCTTCTAAAAAACCATCACTTCAGGATCTCTTATTTTTTACTCAGCAGGTATTTAGCCTTCTCCACACTCTTGTTTAACCAGACCCTTACTTTTTGTCCTGAAAGCTGTTTGCTGATTAGCTCCCCATTCTTACCCCCAAGTTTATCACAGCCCCGCCTTATAATGCATACCATGACTTCTGTCTGAGTCATACAGACTACCCCCTCTTTGAATAAAATGTAAACTTTTGCGTCAACAGTAATCATGATCTTTCAAAGCACTCTGTACACTCTTTCTGAGACATATACATCTGCCAGCACCACCCAACCCCACTCTTTTTGTTTTCACAATAATCATTATCTTGCAAGGCAAGATGGTCACCCACGTGCCCAAAAGACCTCCTCTTTTGTTTTTTACATTAAACATGATCTTTCAAAGTAAGGTGGATACCCCCCCCCAAAACCCCATCTTTTGTTTTTCACAGTAATCATGATCTTTCAAAAAAGGGTGAGGACCATCTTCTTTGTCTTTGGGTTTCTCTAAAGTGTGTGAGCAATCAGACCTGGGTTTCTTATTCACAGGGTCAGATCACTTGCTTTGGGTGTGTAAATGCTTGTGTTTTTACACACAATTTTCTCAGAGATTGCTGGTGTGTTTTCCTCTGAGGAGCCATGTCCTTCTGTTCTGTCCAGATGGTCTTCTGAACCTTGGGTGTTATAATTTGCAGACTGAGCATTTCTGTGTTTTTTTACAGTATTTTTAGAGGTTTCCAAACTAGATCCTGCCTTTCTTCAGGAGTGTTTTGTGTGATCACTTCTTAGGAAATATAAAATATACATCTCAGCATTGAGATGTATATTTTGCACAACTTTACAGTATAGCTAAGCCTCATACAGTACAAATTTAAATTTTGCTTAACCCCAACCTCTATCTCTACATTCACAAGGAACTAATTCACACATACCCAAGAAACAAAAAAACAAAAAAAGGTTTAACTCCTCTATCTCTATACTTACAGGGCTATCCCCTTCCCTACCACCTCCTATCTCTACATTCACAGGGAACTAATTCACAAACACCGAACCTCTCTTCCCCAAGAAACACAGAAAGTTTCGAAAGCTGAAATCAGAAAATGTACCTTTTACTACTGTATAAAAACATGAATGTATGTGTTTGTTCTGCTTTTCTATTTTAAAAGACGGTGTCCTGTTTGAAAACAAAGTTATGGGCAGTTGCTATAATTTAGTGTGCTTATATTAACACAGACACAAATAACCCTTTCACGTGGCAAAAATGCATGTAGCTTTCCCACTAGATAAGCTCTCTATAATTAAAAAAAATCAAACAATACAGTAAATAAGCCCCTTATAGTAAAATTAAATAATGCAGTAAGTAAAATAGTGTATATACAGTATATACCAAATATATAAAAAAATCTCACCACTACAATGCTTTGGTAAAGGATGATCCCTTTAGTCTTAAAATATGTGGGGCTCTGCTGTTAGAAGCTCTGGTAACATATCTAAATTTAGGTTTATCTTTACAACACTTCCCCTGGTTCTGGAAAATTCACTACACACTCTGCTCCACCCAAAAATGATAGCCTACTCTGCAGCATAGCTCACAAACCCTGTGAAAATATCTTTTTAAAATCAGTCTTTATTTCCATCAAAAATCTTTATAATATTTACTGGTTTATTTTGTTGAACTTTTTCTTAAGAAGGGTTTTTATAAATGTTAGTGACAACTAAGTTTCATTGGACTTCTCTTTACAGTATGCCCCCATATGAATGTGCTTAGAGATCCAAAGCAGTAACAAATGTTAATCTGTAGAGCTGAAAACAGCTGTTGTGCTTTTCTCTTACTTCTTTACCCCCTAAAATAGCAAAAGGTGCAAAACACATTTTAATCTGTTTTTGCTAGCCTCTTCTTTTAAGCAAGGTTTTATAATTTCTAGTGCCAATTAAACATTCAATATAGGGTATGAAGGGTTTATCTTTCTTAATGATCAAACCATAAAGAACAGCATTAGGATCTTCTGCAAAATAGATAGTTTTTAGAAGATTTATACCCTGAGCTAAATGTTTCTCCATAATTCTTAGAATTCTCTTGGCAAATCTGATGGCCACAAGAGTTTTTAGAACACTTTCTTTAAACAGCTCATCCCAAAGTTCTCAAATTGTTTGCTTTATTGTTTGTTCCCAAATCTTCATCTAACCAGGTAACACAATCATTCCTGACAGCCTTGACCCCTGTCATAAAAAAATCCATGCACTTTTCAAAAAGCCTCATTCTCAGATAGTATTTCTACTCACTTAGGTTAGTTTGGGATCACTCTTGGGGAGGTCTGGGGCCTCTGAAACCCCTCATTGATTTGTCAGGAGTGGAGGGGTGGCTTTTTAGAAGGGTAACAACCCCCCACTGTCCAGTAGGCCATGCCTGTGCCTGGTGGGCTGGGGGGGGTGCCGTGCAGCATGTGGAGTGTGTGGTGGGGTTCAGTTAACCCTTTTGATGTCACACATCGTGTGATGGGGCGGGAAACTCTGGAGCCAGCATTGCAGTCTGGGGCCTGATAGGTCATGACTGCACCATGTGGTCTAGGGCAGGTCTTGCAGAATGGGGGGTAGGCTTTGGGGCCTGAATGGGCTGTCTTTCTGATGTCACAGATCATGTGATGGCAGTGTCATCTGCCATGTGACTAAGGGCAGGGTGGGTTTCTGATGTCACACATCATGTGACAAGAAGCCAACATGGAGCTTTTGATGTCATGCACCATGAAAGTAGGGGAAGAGGTGGAGTTTCTGATGTAACACATGTCACTAGGTGCAGGGGTGGGATTTATGATATCATGTGTCTTCTGATTGGGGGCAGGGTTTGTGATGTCACACAATATGCGACTGGGGGGTGGGGAGGAGTTTGCGATGTCATGCATCATGTGACTGGTGGCTGGGATGGAGTTTCTGATGTTAAGCTCCTACCTACTGACACAAACCAAACTCAACACTTAGGTCCACTGACACCTTTTCAACGTGTAGGCTTGCCTTGGGTGTGTGTGACTTACAAGGCTGGTATAATGAGAGAGAAGTATGCCTGGCATATTTGAAGAGCTCCTGCAAGACAGAGCTATCTGTGTTTCTCCTCGCTTGTGTTTTGATTCCCATGACAGACTGAACCCAAGCTATGACTGGCTGTCACTTGCCCCTCTGTCCAGAAAAGTGATGAGCTGCTGAGAGCTGGAGTGGAAGGGTGCTGGGAAGGAAGGCTAAATGTGTGCTAACTTGACCTTAGTGTCTCAAGTGATGAGCAGAGCCTGAGCTTTTGAGGTATCAGTGGATTAAACGGACATTAATTCTGGTGGAGAGGATATATATATATATATATATATATATATAGATATACACACACACACACACACACACACACACACACACACACACACACTTTTTTATAGTTTGTGGTAGCACACTATTGATAATGTAACCAAAGTCATATTGCTTATGTCAGTGTGTTGCTTTCAGCACCTGAATATCAGCTCATGTTTGAAATAACCCTAATTCAGCAAACAGCTGTCCATGAGAAGTAGTCAAAGTGGGGAAAAGAAAGCTATAAAAAGGCAATAGGTATCTAAAACCCAATCCCAGCAGAGGAGATGGGAGCTTCTTGAAAACCTTACTCTTAAACTCAATGGATAGAAATCAAACCATTCAGTTTTCTATAGCTGTAAAAGGAAAACTGAGATGTTCATAAGACAAATCTTGTTTTTTTTGTTTTTCCCCACTTTGAGAAAACTGTAATTTTCATTCAGAAACAGGCTATTTTGCTTGCGGTGCCATATGGAGGATGGAGATCAGCTTCCTTATATTCCTGGGGTAGACTCCCAGGCTGGACTACATTTTCCATGAAAAGCCCATATTTCTTACCTCTAAGGTAGAGCATTAATCCCTCTTGTCCATAGAAGAGTTAGTGATGCTATGCAGAATAAAGCAACTTCAGCATATGGTACTGAGAAAATTGAGAGAAAGTCATGACAGAGAACAAAGTAGCCAGGAAATTAGAGCTTTCTTCTGGGTGACAAGAAATGGGGGGAGTTCTTAGACTGAGGAACAATTTAAACCTGTGTCTACCATATCCCAGTCAAGTGCTTCATCTCTGGACTATAGAGTAAATAGGTGGGGGGATAGGACCTCTTATTTCAGTTTTATTTTGGATTTTGTTCCAAGAACATCTACCAGATCAGGGTCTATGACTGGAAGAAATTCAAGATTGCAAATCCAGACAGGTTTGAGTTTGATCCAGGTGCCCAGTTTTTAAGCAGTCCCAAGAATTAGAATGCTCTGGCCTCACCTGGCCTGATAGCAGATGTTTAAGCACCTAGGAAACTATTAGTGAAAATTCAGATACCTAGGGACCTATGGTGGCCCATAGGTTAGGTAGCAGCTGTGCTGCGCAAAAGTAAATAAATAAATAAAATAAAATGAAGGTCTAAATCATTTAAGTCTCATTATGTAAAACAGCACTTAGGATCAGTTTGATACCTTACATCAGGCAGCTATGTCAAGCACCTATGTTAAGGACTTATATAAAGCCATCAGTAACTTTTCTAAGGTGACAAGGGAAATCTTCATTACAGCAGGGAACTGTACCAGTTATTTCTGAACGCATGAAAACAAGAAGCAGAAAAACATTTTAGAGATCTCTGCTCAGTTGTCCCCTGGAGACAAGAAATATGTTTTAATATTCCAATTTCTTTGTGGCCTGATATTCACAGCTGTGTGACCCTTCGGGGATTTAGCCACCTGAAAAAATGATAAATCGATGAACCCTTTGGCTTCTAACACATAATTCTTTGGGTCCAAGAATGACAACCATCTCCTTCTGCTTTTATAGGTCTTCATTTAGACTCTAAAGAAGGTACGTGTTCTCTTTTCGTTCTGACATCTGTAAATAATTTCAATCTGAAGCCAATTCACAAAAAGAACAAATCATTGTAACAAGAATGCTGACTATATATATATATTTGGACATAGAGTAACACAGTGATGACACAAAGGGTACTAGTGTTTCCAACATTGTGAGCAATACAGGTGATTCCTTAAGTAAGGGAAATGCATTACAAAATAATAATAATAAAAAAAGTACAGCTCTGAAAACTAAACCATCTCTTCCCCCCAGTATTTTAATACATTTTATTTCTAATATGTTATTCTCAGTATACATTTTTGATTATCAAATCATTTAAAGGTATTTGGTAGAGAAGAATGGCAGCAATAGAAGTAGTTTAGATCCTGATCTCAGTGAATTGTCAAACACTACAGGGAAGTCAATGTTTATTTATATCAACTGAGAATCTGGAGCTAGATCCAAAACTGGGGTACCTTAAAGGGATTTGAGGTGGCATCCTATGCTTTCCTTGTTGCCTAAATGGTCATTATTTGGCCATTGATAGGGCACTTGGGGCAATAACGCTTCCAGTGGAATTCTATTCCTGGATGTGTGTGGATAATTATGCAGTCCCACAGACTTGGTAGCAACAAACTGAGCAAGACACTTCTCTCTTCTCCCTTCAAGCAGCAAGATAGACAGGGAAATTGACTGGTGGACTAAGGACTTGGGTTTTAGCCCCCCATGCATCAAGAGGGTATTTGATTATGGGTTGGTCTGATTTACCAGCATAATTTTTAAGCTACAGGTGAGCCATTAGATGATCCCTTTGCTTGTGTGCATTTCATGTTGGCTTGATGGGCATCCAGAAGAATGAGGTATGTGGGATCAGGAGAAAGGGCACAAGCCAAAAGGTGTGTGGCTGAGAAATGTGGCTGTTGGTCTGAATAGGGAAACAGGGTGCTGTTTTCAAACCTGTATCATTGTATGCCAGTGGAGTGGAAGCTTCCCTGTGCGCTTCCTTCCAAACATTTTCCCCCCTCAATGATCATGTTATTAGTTGAGCTTAAATTGAAGTGACTAATTGGTGACCTGCAGGGTATTGGTTAGTGTGCTGTAAAGGGAAGTGTAAGGGGCCCTGGTTCTAACTCCCTCTGGTTAGGGAGGGGGCAGGGTCCAGGACCTGGCCCCTTGGCTTTCCAGATGATTGTCACAGTCATTGAGGTATAAAAGGCAAAATCAGAGCAGGGGGCCATTTTCTGTTCCTGAGGATAAGTCCAGGAATCGCAACATGCCCAGAAAGGATGTACCTATGAGCCTTGGATGCTATTCTACATGTTCGGGCTATGCAACTGTGCAGCTGTTCATAGTGGTTCATGCACCCAGGGCTACGTTTCTTGGAAGAGAATGCCCCTGGGTGCATAAGTCTTTATTAAAAAATACTGAGAACTCATGCGGCCAAACAAGAAATGGCTACTTAGAAAACCAGGAAAGATTAGAATTTGACAGTTAGACCCTAAGTCCAAAATTGCAATTCTGAAAACCTCTGCTCAGCTGCTGCTTAAAATGACTGACACATAGGCTAGCTGTAGACATTCAAAGAGCCCGAGACATTCAAAATCAGTCTAAGTTATGCAGTTGTCTGTATGTGGCATAGTCTAGATCGCTATTGAAAAGAACAGTCACCCTTTGGCTGACGGGTCGGAGGCAGGAATCTTAGACTGAGTTTTGTCATTTTTAAAGCAGTCTGAGTGTGCTATCCCTTCTACCATGAATTTTGATCAACTTTTAAATGCATTTTCTTTCCTATTTAGCTATTTGAGAAAAAAGAACTGGTGATATGCCAGGTCTGTTGTTTTCCTCGTTTCATTTTTCTTTGTTTGAATAAGGTTGGGGCTGTTATGGTCTTAATTTTTCACTTCATGTGGCTATAGAGCCAACTCACTCATATCATCACACTCAGTGTTCAAATGTAGGAAAAGAGAGTCAAAAGGATGTAACATTCAGACTCTGTCCAGATGAGTGCAGCTGTGTGGTATGTGGTGCCATATACCTCGTGTTCTCTGTGCTTCTTTCCCAGTGCCAGCTCCATGACCTTGGGCTGCTCCTGGGAGATGCTTATCTCCTAGCAGTGGCACGGTCCTGTGGTCCCAGAGCCAGTGCTAGGGTCTCCCTGCTGATGGGGGCTGGGGATGCTGTTTCCTGCCCAACTCTTTGAGTGCAGAGCTGGAGGGGGAACACGGTCTCTTGCCCCTGCCCTGTGTATCCACATGGGGACAATGTTCGCTTGCCCTGGCAGTAGGGAGCTTCCAGCCACCACTCCCTGATCACAAGGGAGGTCCCTGCATGGGGACAGTTCTGTGCCAAGCCTGGAGCTGTCAGCGGCACACCTCTGACCAGGACAGTTCTCATCCACCCCCAGGCCATGCTGGGAAACACATGTAGCTTGCAGGTAGCTGGGGGCTGTACTGTTTCACGCAGTCCCCAGACAGCTATGGGCTGTACATGCACACTTCTCCATGCATCCCAAGGCTAGCCAGGAACTGTCCTGGTCAGGGCTAGGTCCCAGCTTCATGCTCCGATATTGTAATTGAGGCATTGGGTGTGTGGCTCAGAGATGTGGCTGTTGTTCTGAATAGGGGAGCAGGGTGCTGTTTTCAAACCTGGATCCTTGTCTGCCAGTGGACTGAGTTGTGTCTTTCTTAAACCAGTATATGTGTGGTGAACTTCTGTTTTGTTATGGGTATAGAGTAGTTTCTGATCACGTATACTGGTAGAAGGGTAAAGTCTGTACATGGCTGCAAGCCTCATAGGTGCCTTATTTTTAACTTAGATTTTTAGTCTTTAGATCTAAGATTAAAGATATTGGAAACTCATGAGTAAGAGGAACAGTGCTGTGGGGAAAGTAATGTAGGAAGGGGTGGGTGGCAAGCAGAGCAACTGCCCCAGGCACTGAAGCAAAGTGGGGGCCAATAGGAGCTGCCCAGCCGCTCCAGGGTGTGGTATGGAGCTGCAAGCAGATCATTTGGGGGGTGCGGGGATGGGGTGTACGTGGCTCCCACCACTGCATGCAACCCTAGCAAACATGAGGCAGGGGTGCGTGCCTACCCAGCCCCAGATCTGTGCACAGGGCACTAGTGGGCTGCTGGTGTGGGCTTTACTCTGGGCACCTAACTTCAGGTCTCTGGCTCTGGTTGGGGATATCCATTTTCCAGCTAATAATCTTGAAGGTAGTGCAGGATTTTCAGTTTCAGGAGCCATGAGCCTCTCTCCATGACAAAAATGCTGGTGAGAAAAAAATCTTTTTTCAAAGAATTAATCAAAGAATTTTAAGAGTCAGCTTAAAAACTGTACGTGCAACAGTTTTCAGTTGGAAAATGCAGTTTTCCAATAGCTATAAAATGGTTTGTTTTTTGTGATTCTTTTAATAAGTTACAGCATGTTATTCAGACTTCATCCTTTTTATTATTTTATTTTGGTTTTCATAATTTCATATATTCTGATACCTTGCAGTGATGCTTGCATTGTGATCAAGAATGGTATACATTTTTTAAAGGTATCAGTGTTGTAGGTGTATTGTCTAGAGGCAAAAGGAATCTGATCTCATGGTAGAGGTGAAATCTTTTATTAGGCCAACTATATTTTTGCAAAATAAAATAAAATAATAACAATAATAATAATAATTGCAATCTTTTGGGGACATATACCCTTCTTCAGGCATAGGAGAAAAATGGTAAAAATGATCATGGGTAGAAATGGAAATTCATATTTCATAGGAAAGTTGAAGATGTGGTAAAATCTCCTGTTTGGGATAGTTAATTTTATATGCAATTAGGCTCAGAGTAAAGTTGGAATAGTCTGTTTACCTCAAAATTGCCTCATCTCAGAGTTCAGAGACTCCTTAACATGTAACAAATATCTACCTAGAAGAGCATTCCATTTTTCTACTCCTCTCTGAAATATAAAACATTATAACCATAAGGAAATATAACTTCATCCTGCTTACTACCAAACAATGTTGAGGTAAACAGACTATTCCAACTTTTGTCTGAGCCTAATCTGCATATAAAATGAACTGTTCCAAACGGGAGATTTTACCACACCTTCAACTCTCCTATGAAATAGAAATTTCATTCTACCTAGGAGATCTTTTATCATTTTTCTCCTATGCCAGAAGAAGGCTACTTGTGCTTGAAAGCTTGAAATTAAAGATTTATTTTATTTATATATTTATTTTGTTGCAAAAATCTAGTTGGTCTAATAAAATGTATCACCTCTACCATTAGTTTTGATCAACTTTTTAAATGTATTTGCTTTCCTATTCAGCTACAGTAAAATCTCCCTTAACTGGCACCTTACAAGTCAGCATGCTCTCTGAACCGGCATGCCAGCGTATAAGGTAAAGTGAAACCAGAATTGCCCACAGTGTCGCCGCAGTTTTTCCAGTTTCTCTGAGTCTCCATGGCCTGGGGAGAAGCAGCCTGTGCTGCTGAGCCACCACAGCCCAGGGGTATAACATGCTGGGTGGGGCCCACCTCCCTGTCCCATGGGGCCAGAAGGGCCTGTGGGAGACTCGGTGATGCCACGGAAGGAACGGTGACATCCCAGATGCAACGGGAGAAGCAGTGGCCTGAACAGGCAAGGACGTCTGTTTGCGCTGCTCAGCTAACCGGCATATTTTGTTATATAGCATCCCCCATTCCCGGGAGATGCCGGATAACAGATCTTTTACTGTATTTGAAAAAAAGGATCTGGTATTATACCAGGTTTGTTGTTTTCTTGATTTCATTTTTCTTTGTTTATTTAAGGTTGGGGCTTTTACATTCTTACTTTTTTATTTCATGTGCCTATGGAGCCAGCGTATTTATGTCACCACACTCAGTGTTCAAATGCAGGAAAAGAAAGTCAAAAGGATGCAACATTCAGGCCACATCCAGATGAGTGCGGCTGTCTGATATGTGGTGCCACATACCTCACATTCAGATGTTCTCTGTGCTGCAATGAAGAGACCAGAGCTATTCTGCAACTGCCGACCAGGCTCTGCATGGCAGAATTGCTGCTTCTTCAACCTCAGGAGGCCCCCAGGACCCCAGGTAAAGCTTCTAGGGCCAGCCCAGTGCTGGCCCCAGCCTCTCTTACTCCAGCTGGGGTAACTTGTCTATAGTGTCCCACCGCTAGCTGTCCATGGGGAACCAAAAGTCCACACCATGTGTAGATGCAGCGTCGGGGTTTATTATTTTACTTGTATAAACTGTTTTTGCTTAGTGGGCATATATACACAAGGCAATTAACTACACATTAGCATATTTTACAGTGAAGTAGGCATGTACATCTACATGTGCATTTTTCTTACTTAGCAGTTAACTGCCCTAACCCTGAGTAAATTCGCAACCTGCAAATGCAAGTACAAATTTTATTCAGGATTAGTAACAGTGCTGAACCATTCAAATCAATGCCTGAGTGGAAGCAAAATCTGCTGCTGGTCAGCCATCAAACATGGGGTGGGAGATACTTCCCTGTCCCTTGGAGTTGCTGCTGCAAGGGTTAGCTCCACCATTACAGCCCCTAGGTTGGGGCTATGTCCAACTGCCCCGGCAGCAAGCAAATCAAAGTCCCCTGCTCTGAGGTCCTTCTTTCCTAACACTAGCACTGTCATCAGGGAGAGGGAGAGTGGGAGACCTTTGTCTCCCAGGAGTGTCCCCGTGGTCACAGAGGTGTTGCTGGGATGTGCTTATCTCCCAGTGCCAGATCCATGACCCTGGGGTTGCTCCTGGGAGATGCTCATCTCCTAGCAGTGGCCCTGTCATTGTGAAACTGCTCCCAGGAGATAAGCATCGCACAGCAGTAGCCCTGCAGGAGCCAGAGCTGAGAGCTCCCTGCTGTTGGGGGCTGGTGATCCTGCTCCCTGCCCAGCTCTGTGAGGATGCTCTCTTGCCCCTTCCCTACATCCCTGGGCGGAAACAATGTTATCCTGCCCTGGCAGCAGGGAGCTTCCAGTCACCACACCCTGATCAAGAGGGATCTCACTGCATGAGGACATTCCCCACCCAGCCTGGAATTGTCTGGGACATACCCCTGACCCCTTACTCCAGAGTACCTTATGCCAGAGTAAATTTGGTCTGGAGAAAATGCATGTGCCCACTAAAGTCTTTATTATGATAATCATCTGCCATTTTCCAAGCATTTTCAGATTATTGCACCAATTGCTGGAGAGCTATTTACTTTTACAATCTTATATGGTGTGGCATCAGAAACTAACAGGATAAAATCCCTTGAACACAAACTCTACAATTCCAGGATGTAACATTGTTTCCTTCAGTCTCCTCAGTAAGAGGCTATTTCTTTTAATTCATTCAGGCTTCTGCATCTATTTTAACTAATGAAATAAATAAGTTAGCTCCAGCAGAAGATATGCATAGGTGTTCATGGCTTATATGTTTATTGAACAGAGATCTTGCTATTCAGTCCTGTGTGTAAGTGGTAACCAATAAGGGTGGTCATATCATATGAACTAATATTATCATGAAATAGGACTAGCAGTTTTCTACTACAAAACTGAATTTGGATCTCCTAGCTCTTAGGGTCCAGCTATGGAAATAAGCTAGAATATGAACATACAGAATATCAACTACACTAACAAATGCAAGGACCCCACTTTCACTGAGTGCTCAGCTACTTTGCACCTACTATATTATAAAGGCTTGCAGTTGCTGTGGGATGCTGTAAAATGGGGATGGCCAACTTCTGGCCTGAGTGACAAAAGTGGCACAGGCAGCCTCTATATGTGGCATGTGACAGATTAGGAGGGGGAAGCAGCACAGCAGGAGATCATGCAATAAATACAAGGAAAGGAGTACAAAGCAGAGGAGCAAATCATGCAAAGAAGGTATGGAGATTACAGCAGCATTTGGGGAGGGAACAGGCCTTAATTTATAGAATGCCTGTCTAAATGTTTGGCCCCCATTCCTGCAAATTCACAGTTGGCTTATCTTGTGGTAATTTGTTTGTGTACCAAAATCTCCTAGCCTTCAGCCATGCGTAAATTCTCTAGATAGGCTACTACTTCTCTGTGACAAAACAAAAACAAAAACAAAAAAAGCAAAAAAAACAACAACAACAAAAAACATAGTATGTGAGAGAACAATGGTGTTATCAGATAAGTCCACTACCTTTGGACTTGTCTTCTTCAAGGAGGCATCCTGTAACTCTGATGTTCTGCCACTGTATTCATGCATGCATTCATTCATTCATTCTATATTCATTCTGTATTCATTTCCTCTTTCAGCACAATACACACCTCTGGGATAAATGGCAAAGAGGAATAGTACTACTGTGACTGAATTCATTTTGCTGGGATTCACAGACAATCCAAATCTACAGATCTTCCTCTTTATGGTCTTTCTCTTCATCTACCTGATAATCCTACTGGGGAACCTTGGGATGATTGTGTTAATCAAGACTGACTCCCAGCTTCACACCCCGATGTACTTTTTCATCACCAACTTGGCCCTCTTAGACGTTGGATACTCTACCATCTTTGCTCCCAGGACCCTGATAAGCTTCATCTCAGACAACAAAGTCATATCTTTTACTGGGTGCGCTGCACAGTTCTTTTTCGGTTGCATTGCTGTATCCTGTGAATGCTGCCTGTTGGCAGTGATGGCATATGATCGATTCACAGCCATCTGCAGTCCTTTACTCTATACTGTCATTATGTCCAAGCAGTTCTGCATCTTTCTGGTGCTGGGCTCCTACTTCACAGGATGGGTGAATGCAACAGTCCAGGCTATTCTTATATTTCGGCTGTCCTTCTGCAATTCCAACATCATCAACCATTTCTTCTGTGATGTGCCCCCAATCTTGAAGCTGTCCTGTTCTGATACCCACATCA
>JAGPOW010002698.1:1912565-1940019 GCA_030014935.1 Caiman crocodilus | reverse complement strand
GCACACTGGAAATCTATCAAAGACAGAAATACTCAATTACCCAGGCGGGCACACTTCTCACAAGAATACCACCTTCTTTCCAATCTCTCAGTCCTGATCCTCAAAGGAAGCTTACACAACACTTCCCAGAGATAAGCCTATGAACTCCATTTCATCAACCTCCTGGATACTAAAAATCATGGACTAAGTATAGACATTTGAATTTTTGACATCTGCCTGACAACCGACTCCCCAGCCCAGCCCCTGGCTTCTTTACTTTTCATTCCATCCAGGAAGAGCGCACACCGGCTGCCGACACTTCCTCAGCCTGACGAAGGGTTGTTTGCTTAATAACTATTCTCCAACTATTTGGGTTGGTCTAATAAAAGATATCAGATTCACCCAAGGAATCTTGTCTGTCTATGTCCTTAGACCAACACGGCTACAACCTACACCCCTGTACTTAAAAAATGGAGATTCCATGCTTAATATTTGATTTTGCCAAGAAATTCAATTTTTGAGCTAAACAGGTCAACTGATTGATGTGCTCCCCTGGAAGACTATTCCAGGATTTACATTTTCACAGCCAGGTCGCTGAGGAAAAGCAGCGTGCCCAGGCTCTCTAGTTCCCTACAGTTCAACTGTCCTTCCCATCAGGCTTATGTGAGGAGGTTGGAAGACTGCAAACTGGGAAAAAAGAAAGTTTTGGATCACCATCCTGAGAGCCCAAATATCCATTTCAAGTTCACATACTTACCTTCTAGACTGGCCTTCTGCAAACAGAAAAATCCTGGACATTTCCGATTCATGGAAGATATTAAGGTTTTGGGGGGATTTTTTTGGTGGAGGGAGATATTTAATCACAAATCTGAATGACTTCCCTTTACCAAATCTTTTGTATTTCTGTGTGATGGATTTTCAGTTTCACATCTAGGTCTGCTTATCTCTATTTCTTATGAAATCACCAAGTTCAGGTCACTGGCAAATCCTCTTTTGGTTTATTGTCCTCCTCAGGGCCTCCTTCACCTCCTTGTTCCTCAGGCTATAGATCAAGGGGTTCAGCATGGGAACCACAAGGGTATAGAATACAGCCACCGCTTTATCTTGATTTGCTGAATTGCCAGAAGTGGGTCGTAAATACACAAAGATCAGAGTCCCATAAAATATAGCAACAGCTGTCAGGTGGGAAGCACATGTAGAAAAAGCTTTGTGTCTGCCTTGAGCAGAACATATCCGAATGATGGCAAAGATAATATAAGTGTAGGAAATAAGGATGATCAGAATTGTACTTAAAGCAGTTACAGCAGCAAAGATGAAATGCACCATGTCACCAACATGTGTGTTAGAGCAAGAGAGTTTCTGGAGTGGGGGAATGTCACAGAAGAAATGATTGATGATGCTGGGAGTACAGAAAGACAGACTGAACAAAGAACTCGTATGCACAATGGCATTGACACAGGCACAGGAATATGATGAAACCACTAGCTGGAACCTGACTTTCCTGGACATAATGAGTGTATACAACAATGGCTTGCATATAGCTATGAACCTATCATATGCCATCACAGCCAGAAGCAAACCTTCAGCATTTATTGAAAGTGAGTGAAAGAAAAATTGTGTGACGCACCCAGAAAATGAGATGGATTTAGTCTCTGCTAAGAGATTGACTAGTGTCTTGGGTGCAATAACAGAGGAGTAGGTTATATCCACAAAAGATAAGTTACAGAGGAAAAAGTACATTGGGATGTGAAGCTGGGACTCACTGCTGATTAATGTGATGATGCCAACATTTGCCACCAGGCTTACCACATAGATTCCCAAAATGACTGCAAAGAGGAGGGTTTGTAGCTGAGGGTTTTCTGTGAAGCCAAGGAGAATGAACTCAGTCACTGCAGTCACATTTCCCTTTGCCATTTCTTCTAGATGTGCTGTACATGGTGGGGAAAAGGAGCAATTATAAATGGACAGACAGACAGACAGGCAGATAGGAAACTCCCAAACAAAACTAATACTTGAGGAAAAGGCAACCAGAATGAAAAGAGTATATCGCCATTCTGCAGTATTGTAGAAAGCCTGTGTACCCAATTACATTATGGTGGTTGCGTTTCATTTAGAACTTTGTGTGTGTGTGAATGTGCCTCTCCACACATGTTTCTACATGCAAGCAAATCCTATTATTTCAGGGGAGGAGGGGAATTGAAAGAACAGGATTAATACTAAGAAATACAACATGAACAAGTGCACTTCAGCAATTAAAAAATACCAACTTGAAAGACATTAGCAAGCACAAATATAACTTAATTGCTATGGAATTATGTTGTAAGAAAAACTACAGTGACCTCGCTTTTAATAGGAAGGAATATTAGCTTGCTGAATCTCTGGATTTCTGAAACCCATAATTAAAACACCATAAAGACCCAGGGTTTCTTAGCATAAGTCAATTTAAGCCACAAACTTTGAACAGTCTCATATTGGATTCAATAAACACAAATCATGTGAATGAAATTAACAGGGCAACATCTATACAAGGGAAGTTTATATAAATGGAGCAGATATGAACAGAGCAAATTTGAACAGTTGGCAGAAATAATTAAAGGGAGGCTGCACATATATGGTTGTTGAAATCCTATGCCATCTCCAGCTCTTTTAAAAGTCATGAAAATGGAATACAAATCAGTAGAAACTGGGATACAGCAAAGATTTTGGAAAATACCCTAATCAAGTTTGAGTGTTGCTGTAACCATGGTGCTCTAGGAAATGTTTGAAAGGTATGTTTTTTGTTATATCTTTTACTGGACCAACTATATTTTTTTGGAGAGCTGTCAGACAAACTTTCTAGCATCAAGTGCCCTTCTTCAGGTTAAAATGCAGCTCCTCTCTCTAACCAGTTAAAGTTTTTTTGGAAAAGCTTGTTCTTACAATCCCAGTTATCCCAGCATCTGCTAGCATGGGGACAAGATTCCCCAAAGCTTTGGGGTTATTAGACCCTGTGAAGGACCATTTCAAATGTGATACCTTCATCTTCCTTTACACCATGCTTCCCACAGCAATATCTTATCATCATATATCCCATACCCCTGAAAACTTCTCTCATGTATATGGAGTAGGTAGAAAATGCAGGGATTGGGTGTTTTGCTTTGTTTTTTCTTTCTCACATTCTACTTCTGAAATAGGAGCTTGAAGAAGTGAATATGTACCTGATATCCACTAACAGAAACACAATGAGATGCCCTGACAGTAACAAGCACCGGGGAGACAACATTCAGTAAAGTATTTCCTTAGAAGTCAGTTGGGTTCATATTTGCCATTTATTCTACTTCAAGCCATAAGGAGGGTCTGAAACACACAAATAACATTTAGCTGGATCACATTACCAGTATGAATCACCCTTGAGCCTCAGAAATCTTCTGTAGGACCAAGAAAGGTGCCTTGGTGAAAGTTATGCAGCCTGTTTTGTGGATAAAATGAGGTCTTTATGCAAAATTCTGCTTTACCTATTGGACTACTAAGTGGACTTAAACACCTAAGTGTGATTCTGCTTCACCTCATAGTTTCATAGTTGGTAGGGTCATAAGGGACCTAAGCAGATCATCTAGTCCAGGAAAGGATTGTGGGGTCAAATGACCCCAGCTAGGTGGATGTCTAATGTCCTTTTGAAGACCCTCTGAGTAGGGAGAACACCACTTCCCTTGAAAGTTCATTCCAGATCCTAGATGCCCTGACTGTGAAGTAGTGCCTCCTGATAGCTAGCCTGAATCTACTCTCAGTCAACTTATGGCCATTGTTCCTTGTTACCTCGTTCAAATCCTGAAGATCCATCTGCTTTTCTATCACATTATCATGTGACCCTTAATACCAAATCACAAAAAAATCAAGAAGGAAGAGGAAAATGTGTCAATAGTTTTCAGGGATCCAAGCAAAGTGCTATAGAATCATATCCTATCCATTTAATGCTCCTAATCAGTGGTACAGGATCTGGCCCCAGGACCTGTGGATCAGGAATATTTCTCTAGTCAAAAATCTGTTTGACCAGATTTTCAATGTTCACCTATGTCATCAAATAAATGTACCTTTATCTTAAATAAAACAGGAAAGTCAATTCCTTAAAAAGGTTAAACCACTGTGGTAGTGATTGTGATAATAATAATTGCTGTTAGAAAAGTGTATATAATAGCCTAGCTAATTAAAGCAAAATGGATCAGCTGATAAAATCACGTACAGCTTGTCTGTTTGATGAAATTGTATTAATTCATAAGTTCTGAGTACACAGTCTGCAAGTCTTCCCAAATGACCACATGCAGCATTCAGGACATTTTTCAGGAGTTTACTTCAAATTAATCTAAGAGAAAAAAAAAAGATTGCATCTTTTGTAAAGGAAACTTAAGCCTCCCCCCACAAAAAAAACAACCCAAAACCAAACAAACCAAAAAAAACCCAGAAATAATTTTCAAGAAAGAATGGATTTGGAATCTATGCTAAATGGTAAAACTTAAAATATATAAATAAATAAATAAAAAGTTTAATATACCTTAATCCACATCCAGGAATATTATAGATGTATGGTGAAAGTAATTTCACTCTACCTTGAACGCAAAGAGTTCCAGGTGTAATTAGAAGCAGGCTATGTATGTTTTATTCTTGGACAGAATTCCTTACAGCTTTGAATGTCATATCAGGTCAAAGGTGTTCATTATAAATCTTGCTTGGTGTCCTGGATGCTAGCATATGTTTAGAGGCCGATAACTAGTATTGTCAAGTTGTTCATATTGTTTGAAATATTTATTATTATTCCCCCCCCCGCCGCCCATGTAGTCGCAATATAAGAACATTTCCTTTGCAAAGACTTCCAATTAAGAATTCATTTGGGAATGCTATTAAAGATACAATGACTATTACTTTTTCACAAAGAAAATAGCAAACGCTTTATTTTAATGGTATGTTTATACAAGACTCCTTACTGAGCAGTAAAGTGTCACTTTGTAACTATTCACAGCAGCTACAGCACAGTAAAGTAGGCTAATGCACAGTTTTCTACTCTCTGTAAATAGTCTCTCCAGCCATATGGTAGTTCCAGGCTATCTTCCAGAACCCTGGCCTGACCCCCAGGGCCTATACTAGTTGCTGCCTGGCCCTAGGCATTGTGAGCCTCTGTGGTGGGCATGTACTGGCTGCATCAGCACTGCAGAGCCCTAGATTGCCCCCAGGGCCTGTGTTGGCTGCTCCCTGGCCCCTGTGACTCATGTCCCTGCACTGTAGGCATGTGCCAGCTGCAGCAGTCCCCCAGGCTCCTAGTCTGACACCCAGGGACTGTACCTGAAGCTATTTGGCTCTGGGCATCTTGTCCCCCTGCTGTGGGCACATGGCAGGAACCAGTGATACCCAGAGTCCCTGCCAGAGCCAGCACCTGTGATGGCACTGTCTGCTACCCCAAGAAGAGCAAACCAAAGCCCAAACTGAGAGGCAAATAAGATCACTGAACTCTTAGCACTCTGGGGTGATGCCAATGTCCAGAGACTGGACAAGACAGTTTGTTTGGGGCCCCCAGGTGAATGCCCATATTTATGAGGACATGAGGGCTTGCACGTGGAAGTGTGTCCACAAATGGTCTGGGAGTCAGTGCTGCATAAGGTAAAGCAGACTCAGTGGCTGTGCCTGCATGAGACACTACTGAACACTAGCCAAGAGCTGCTGTCCAGTAGCTCGTTGCTACTGCTTAGTAGCATTGGCAGGCACTAACTGTGATGCAACGCTACTGAGCAGTACCTCATTGCTGCTGAGCATAGTACTGTGCTACTATGCAGACCTGATCATAACATGTACATTTTTAAATATTTTTTCTGGTGCGCTGAAAGGACAGTTGGCCAAAATTGGTAGGATGCAGGAGGGTTACAGATTGGAAGAAAACAGAAAGGGGGAGAACATAGCAAAAACAGGAGGGAGAGTTTGAGGAGGAGAGAGATGTGGGGCTGTGAGGAGTAGAAGGAAATAAATAGAAGTGAGTTGTAAAGTAGAGTGGAAATACTGGGGGACTCTGACCACTGGAAGCAGGTAAGGATAAGAATGAGTGGGAGAAGAGGTGTAAAACTAAAGGTTGTAGGGGATGCTAGAAGAAGTGGTTCAAGCCTTAGTATCTCCCTTTCCCTTTTAATTTGAAGCAGCTAGGCAGTGGCCCAGTTCCCTTGTTCTGGCAATTCTTGGTAGTGAATGAGAAGGTGATTCTGGAATCTGTTCCAGAGACGGTGCATGCAGATTGCCGAATATAGTCTTCATATAAAGTACATAAACAGTAGTAGTGCACCGCTACAGCAGTCCAATATCAGATTGGCACCTATATAAAGAAAATTGGTTGTATCAGAAATTGGGCTCCTGTGGCTGATAATTTCACTGATAAATGCCTGTGCATATGTGCAGTGGCAGCACAGACTGTAGGCAGCAAGGAACACAGGCCAGCAGCTTGGAGAGCTGCATCCAACTGATAAATCTGTTGTGGTAGAAGGGGAAGGGGTGTGCGGGGGCAGATTAATGCCCCCCAGAGTGAGGAAAGGAGTGGGACTGGGGCAGCCCAGACAGGATGAGGTGGGACACAGGATGGATACATGGCTTATAGAGGGGACGTGGAGAGGGGGGGTGATTTGTGTGGGGCAGGGTGGGGGGGGCTGCAGCTGTGGGTTGGAACCAGGGCTGCACCAGGCTCTTTCTGGTGAAAGAGGGGTGTGGATTGGGTTGGGTTGCACTCAAGGCAGGAAGCAGTAGCACAAAGAGGCTGAATTACAGGGAGGCTATGGTGAAATTTGGGGTGGCTGCAGTGCCATACAGAGCCCCTGTCCCAGCACCACTTCCACCCACCCTGAGCACAGTCCAGCCTAGCCCCTATCAGGAACAGCCCAGCACAGCCCTAAACCGGGCAGCACCTGCCCCCGCCCCAGATCCACTCCTCCCTCAGCATAGGAGTCTTGATCTGCCCCCAACCATGCCCCTTCTCTCCCCCTACCCTTTGCACCACATCATAGTTACCACCTGGATGCAACTGTACTGGAAATTGGATCAGTATCAGCTGATATGCCTTCTTAAAAATTGGCAATTGGTATTGGCCCCCAAAATGTCTAATATGGCACGCCTAATAAACAGGGACCATAACCTTATTATCTTCTTTCTGGGAGAAACACGTCATTAATGGACCTGTTGCATGATTCTCCAGCTTCAAAATGAGTCTCTTTTCCTGCAAGATTGACCTTCCTAGAAAGGGGTTGTCACACATTACACTTATCACATATTAATCACACTTAAAACACAGTGTCTGAATGTTCAGCCAGGATAACAAGTGCTAAATGGTCTTGTATTGTAATAAAGTTGAATCTTTTTGAGAGAGGAGCATCTGATCATATTGAGTAATTTTTCTTGCATGACAGTGGGCCTGTTCCATGGAGACAATATGATCAATTGGAATTCTGGGGCTGGGACCCGCAAACCACTGATTATGGGTCTTAGGACCAAATAGGTGTCTCCATCTGGCTCTGGTGGTTTCTAGGGCTCAAACCAAAAAACAGCTGTTTTTGGGGGTTTCATCTCTGGGACTGCATGGGAGTTTTGAATCAGCTCAGGTGTGATCCCGGGCTTGAAATCTGAAAGTCTTCTGATTTTTGTGTCTCAGCTCTGGAACTACAGGAGATTCCTGAACCTATTACAGTGCGATTCTAGGGTGAAAATGAAATGAGATACATTTTGCATCTTAGCCCTGGGACCACATGGCTCAATAGCCAATACTACTGTGCAGCAGTGTCATGTGGCAAAAACCGTGGCATAATGCAGCTGTGCAGTAATATTAGGCTACTGCACAGTAATATCACAAAAAAAGCATTTGTTGGTGATACTGCACAGTCATTTAGTACTTGTTTATATAAGTACTAAATGGCTGTGCAGTAATGACTGCACTGGCCGTATCTCGTATATACATGGCCTGTTAGTACTAGCTCAAGTTTGAAGCAGTCACATATTTAGGCCAGCAGGGGCTTGTAGGAATGAAAGGTAAGAATCCCCCCACCTCCCATCCTGGACTACTTCCCTTCCCCCCAGGTTCCCTTGGGTCCTCCCTATTCCCAGAGCTAGCTCCCTGCAGCCTGCTTATTTGTGGCTGCCTGTGCTGTCTCCCCCAGGGAGCAGGCAGGGAAGGGGGAGCCTTCATGCCTGTAGTCTGTAATGCAGCAGCAGCTGGATATGGCTCTGCCTTGTCAACTCCCCAGGACAGACAGTATGGGCAGCCACAAGCAGGCAGGTGACAAGAGGGTTTGGGAAGCACTGAGCAAGAATCTGGAGTGCGAGGGAGGATGTGGCCCAGGTGTGGGCAGTGGGCCCACTCCAGGCCAGCAGTAGTGGGGGTTTGTGTGGGTATTTAAAATAAGGTTAGCCTAGAGTAGCTATACCTTAGCGTAACATGAGCTGGGTAGCACAGATGAGAGATAATTGGGATGGTTTCACTTTGAGCCATATAATGGGCATGTCTATACGAGACATTAACTGTGCAGTAGCCAAATAATACTGTGTAGTATCGCATTACAGCACAGCCAATATTAATAAGCTACTGTGCTGTATATTTTGGCTACTGCACAGCAGCATTACTTAAAAGGCATTTACCGGCACTACTGTGCAGTAACTCCAGTCAACGTGCATTTATTTACTACTTGCTAATACAGTACTAAATACATGACCAGTAGGATTGTGCAAAATTTCTCCACCAGTTTTGTTTTGAGGCTGTTTCAAGTCTTTTCGAGGCCAAAATAGCAAAATTGAAATGAAATAGATATAGTTGAAACAGCCTCAAAACAAAATGAGGCAAGTCAAAACGTTTTGCCATTTCAACCCTGTTTTGACGTTTTGTCCATAGGCAATAATGGGGAAGGTTGAAAGAGCCTATAACTTTGTCATTTCTGGGCCTGATTCTGATGAAAGTTGCAGGAATAGTAGCCCCTTCTGAGGGCATAAATCCTACCAAGTTTCAAGGACATAGATAGAGGGGGTTTGGGAAATTTCACCCCAAAGTCTTGAAAGCAAAACTCATGTCACGTATAAGTGTTCAGCCACAGCAGGGTCAAAACTGCAGGCATGCTAGCCCCTGCTGAGGCCTCAAAGCCTGATGTGCAGTGGTATTGGGCTACTGTGCTGTCAGCATGTGGAGTAGATATTATGAGGGAATGCTTGTACACATGATAGGGGTTTAGTCCCATAAATTGAAATGGTGGGTTTTTATTTAAAAAACCCACAAGTTCAATGTAGGGTTTTCCATCACTGTTACAGTGAGGGGCCCGATCCTTTATTATTATTATTTTTTTTTTTTTTGCAGACCCTGCCCACCTCTCCCATGGCCAGGGGATGAGCTGCCAGCGGACCGCAGCAGCCCCTGAGCTGTTGGGGTCCCTACGCAACAGTGGCAACCCCTGGGGTCACCTGGGTGGGCTGCTAGTGGGCTGGGGGCTGCCCCAGCTTGGAAACACCTGACCCAATGCTTCCCTATGCCCCCCTAGGCTTCCAGAACAGTATGCAACATCCCCACAAACTTCTCCAGCTGCCAGCATACCCAGCTGCACTCCTGTCACTTCCCTGTACTGCCCCAGGGAAAGGCAGCACCTTCCCTGGTGGGGATGATGCAGAGTGTGGTGCTCCCTGGGTGAACTCAGGGAAGAGTTGGATCTGGCAGGTGCTGGACAGCCCCAGGGGGTGCACACCATGGTGGAGGAAAGGACCAAGTCTGGGGAACAAAATGAGGGGGGAGGGGAACCCTGATCCTTTTTCTTTTTCCTGCAGAGCCTGCCTGTGGCTGGGGAGCAAACTGCTGGTGGACCTGGAGCTGCAGGGGGCCCTAGTCCTTCCCTCCATAGTGGTGACACCATCCTGGGGCTGCTTTAGTGGGCTGCTAGCAGGCCAGATACTTCCCCAGCTTAGAGGCAGCACCCACTGGATGCGACTGTTCTCTGAACCCACCCATGGAGCAGCATCCCATGCACTGCCCCTGATGCCTTCCCACCACCTGGGACCATCTGACAATGGGTTTCCTTGCCCCTGGGGAAGTGCAGGGAAGCAGAGGGAGAGCAGCTGCGTGTCCTAGCAGTGAGGGAAGGTGATGGAGACAGTGTACAGCATGCTGGAAGCACGGGAGGGCTCAAGGAAGCATTGGATTTGGAGTCTCCAAGCTGGGGTAGCCCCAGGCCCACTAGCAGCCTGCTTGGGCACCCCCAGGAGACAATAATGCCATGAAGGGAAGGACCAGGGTCCCCCAAAGCTCAGGACCCATTCAGCCTACTGGCATCTCACCTCTGAACTGTGGGAGAGGTAAGCAGGCTCTGTGAAAAAAATAAAAATAAAAAAGGATCAGGCCCTTTACCACTTCTGCCTTCAGCCTGCTTCTCCCATGGCCAGGGTGAGTTGTCAGATTAAAGGCTGCAGCATTACAGGTAGCTACATTGCAAACTAAACTATATGCAGATGTGGGGGGTTTTTTTGCAACATAAACTCATTCAAATCATAAAAACAACCCCATACATGTAACATGTGACAGAAGCCATAAAAACATGCATTTTTCATTACGTGTACAAGTGCACACACTGATCAACATTTGTGTAGTTCGCAGTATAATGTGTAACAAAGCCCTAACACATGACAAGTATAACATATAACAAAGCCCAAAGTTGGATATTTGAATTTGAACTCCGCCTGAGAGATGGGGGCTAAAACCCAGGTCTCTAACAATCCAGGCAATTGTAACTACTGTGATAAAAGTCTGGAACCTAAATGTATTGAAACAGTTTCTTTGTAGCCCTGATGTAAGTGCTAGGGGTGGGAGATTAGATCTGCTATAAATGGTTCCCCTTGTTTTCTGAATCCCACGTTGTGGTGCTTAGCTCTTCTTATTGACTGTCCTGGGAGTTTAGCTGCCTAATCCTTTTTACTTGGATTGTCCTTCTTGGACTAGGTAATTTGTATGAAGGTGCTGCAGCACTTAAATGAAGGATGCCAAACGTCCAACGTCGATTCTCTCTGCAACTCTTTGAGAGTCTCATAAAAATCCCAAACCTTCAATACAAAGTGTTTGTCCTGACTATTTTGAAAGCTTTATTTGTATGCATCTCAAAATGCTATCAGATTTTAGCAATTCAGTGGTCATTGTCAAAAGGTGAAAAGAAATAAATTCGCTTGATGATTATTTTTTTCCATGCTATATGTCTTGCACTTCCCAAGCAGGAGAATTACCTGGTAGATGCTGGGACTGAGGAGCCACTTTTATTTGAAACTTAGTAAAGCATTAAAAAGACAAAGAAACAAAAATCCGGAAATTTGCACACATTTTGGAGACATCACATTTATGTGCAGTTATCACTAGGAGAAACAAAATATGTTTTAATAATCTTGTTTACACTCAGCATGACCTCTGAATGCCTTACTCCTCTAAGGAGTTCATCCCTGAATGCCACTTAAACAAGCGTATAAACAATCTTAAGAGCCTCTAAACATGATCTCCTTTGAGGCCAAAACTGTAGTGATAAAGGTTAGACTTGTGAAACAGTCCCTTGCAAGGGAATGTCTTATCCCATGAGGAATTTGAACACGATCCCTGGAGAGTAAGGAGAAATCAAGATGGGGCAGCCACCTGGTCTATATTGCAGGAACTGCATGCTGTGGTATCATTAAAGGTCTGTTCTCTTCCTCATTCATAGTTGTCCTTATTCATTGCAGGACAATCATAACATGGTGTCAGAGTGGTGAATGGGGAAGATTGGATGGGCTGCAGTGTTATCCCTAGCAGAAAGCTGGTAAGTTAGGGCCTCTGCAAGGCAGAAGTGTAACCAGCTCAGAAACACAGTTAAACTTGGATGTGCTACAAGCCCCTTCTTGCCTTTCATTGTCAGGCAATATAGCTTAGAATTGGAGAAAATGTAGATAAAGGTTTGAGTTAAATTTAGTTGCTATAGGAGCAGAAGAGAAAATTGATAAAGTTGAATCATCCATTTTCCTGCATGTGGTAGGGGAAGAAGGGCTTGAGGTGTACAACTACTTTAGATTTGCTCCTGGCCAAAACAAGAAGTTAAATGATATATTAAATACATTTGAAGAAAATTATGTGCCAAAATACAATGAGACTTTTGAAAGACATACATTTTTTATGTGCACACAAAAACCAGATGAAAGTATACAGCACTATATCATAAAGTTAAAAAGGCTTGGCAAGACCTGTCTTTTTGGGGATGTAACAGATTCTCTGATCAGGGATAGAATGATTTGTGGCATTGTAGACAATGGATTAAGAGAGAAGCTGCTATGGGAAGGAGGCCTATCTGTAGAAAAAAATACACAGATTTATAGAGCAGCTGAAACTGTGAAGGCTCAGGCCAAAAAGCTGAATGCAGCTGAGGGCGTTTTCCATGCAATATACAGTAAAGACAGACAGAAAAGGCCACTTCAAATGGATGTCGCCCCAGCTACCACAACTACTACTAAGGGGCTGATGCAGTACAGGCAAGCATGCAGCTGGTGTGGAATGCAGCATGGCTCCAAACAATGTGCTGTTTTAATTGTGGTAAGAATAATTATTTTGCCAAATGTTGCAAGGTACAAGTCCATAAAGTCCAGATGCATACAGCTGAAGTTACTCCAGAGGGAGATTATTATATAGATACAGTAGAATCAAGCAGAGCTACTGAGACGGATTGGATCCTGCCACTGGAAGTTAATGGGATAATGATTCCATTCAAACTGGATACAGGGGCTCCGGTGAACATTTTACTGGAGCAAGATTATGAAAAACTGAAAAGTAAACCAAAACGGGGGCCTACAAAAGTAACCATAACTGCCTATTCAGGAGCAAAGATACCAGTCAGGAGAAAGTCCCTAGCCTGCATCAAACATAAAAATGTGGTGTGTAAGCTTGCATTTATTGTAGTACCTAAGGAGGTGACACTTTTGGGCCTTGCAGCTTGTGAAAAGCTCAATTTGGTTAAACGGGCGCTTGCATTAGAATACCCTGGCTTGGGTTATGATGACCTTATCTTGGAATAGCAAGATTTGTTTCAAGGCCTTGCTTGCTTACCAGATGCCAAACTCATTCCAAATAGGGACTTGTAAGTTTTGGGGAATGTGAATGGTACCCCGCTCTTACAGGGTTTGTTTTTGTGCCTGCAAACATTGTCTTCAGTGTGGGATTGGGGGGGTGGGGTGGTAAAGGTTCATCATCGTCCTCTTGAATACTTAAGTGAAGTATACGTGACCAAAGCAGGAACACTTTTTCATTTGTTTACCAGCTACTGCTCCCAATGCCGGTCAGTCACATGCCCCCGAACCTCAGATCCCAGCTGAAACTACAGCAGAACACTTGAGAGATGTTTCATGCAGGCAGCGACGGTCCCCAAAATGTATGGTGGAGTCATCATGAACCAGAGTGTCAGCTGCAGAAGGCTGGTGGGACAACCTCTGGGAGTCGATCCGTTGTGATAAGGTCCAGGAGAACTGACTTGCAGACAACACAATTGCCCCCACAAGGGCCACTTGATGAACATCTACATGCAGTGCTGTGTTAATGCCAAGAGGGCACAAGGCTTGATAACTGATGTCCTGTAGCACTTGCCAAAACATTTCTTTTAAAAGTGGGTACCTCCCCAGAAAGGGCAAAGTGGCTCCCCTCAGCTTGCCTTTGTCCAGGAGGTAGCCAAAAGCGTTACAGCTGAGCCTGTTCCCCCAAATGCAGTGGAGTCAGCAGAGAGGTGCACGTGTGCCAGCAGGGCCAGGCAGCCACCACTGCAGTTCAGGGAGTCAGGACCAGTTCTGGGTGATGGTGGGGTAAAGGCAAAGAAGCCCAAGTAACTGATGGCTTCAACACTGGTGCTCCTTACAACAAACCCTCATGTTATCCTATTGTTCTGCATCTAGCTGCCTAAATTAGAAGGGCTGCAAAATCCCTGCTCACAGTACTGAGGGGTGGTTGGTTGGTTGGTTGGTGTGTGTGCCAAAAACAAACCCCAAGCATTGGCTCAGATCATCACCAGTGGTGGTGTTATGGAGGAGGAAAGGTGTGGAGATACCAAAAGCCTTGCAGCTCCCTTTTTCCGCATCACCCACCCACTTTTCAAAGCTCCTGCCAAGTCTTTTCCCACAGTTCTTCCAGCTGCTTTTTCTGGGCGCTTGTTCCATGAGCTATGGGTTGAGGAGGGGTGGGAAATCTTTGGTGCAAAGGTACAAAAAGGGGCTGGCAGCCTCTTCCCTGACAAGTCTGACTTGCCAGCATCCCTGGACATTGTCATCAGGTGTATCACAAGCATTGCAGCTCCCTTCCCCCATATCACCCACACACTTTGTAAAGCTAGCCAAAGGAGTTGCCGCCTGCAAAGTGTTTTCCAACATTTTTTTGTATGGTGTTTTGGCACTCTTTTTGGACAAGGTTTTCACACTCTTTTCCAGCCCAGCACCATCCTGTCTGGAGGGGTTTTTTTTAATACCAAAATGAGGACAGTGGCGGGAGGAGGTTCCTGCACCCTATGAATTGTGAGAGCAGTGGTTAGGGTGTGCATACACTGTATCAACGAGAGAGGTTTGAGGTGGATGAGAGATAACAGCATACCAGAGCAGAAGGACTCAGCCCAGTGGGGAGATATGCCTCTGGGGGCACAGAAATGTGAGTGCAGTGGTCAAGAAGAGTGCACGCTGAAGTTGGATGCAGTGCAGCATTCAAGTGCAGAATGAGAGCTGATGTGGGAGTTGAAAGAGGTCTTCATGACATCTTCCACAACCGGCCTTTATGACAAAGTGTGAGCCGCCCTCCTCCCCCGCCCCCAGGCTGGGCAGTGGCCACCCACTCAGCAGCACCTTGCTTGCTATGGCTTCATTCACAGCTAATTGGCTCTCTTTGCTAGTCGGTGAACAGTATACATAGCGGAGGGCAGGAGGCACTTCATGTTGGTTTTCAAATACAAATTCCTCTGCTCTGTCTGCTCTCCCTTCCTCCTCAATTCCTTCTTTCCCTTTCATCTCCAGTTGATGCCGGATACCAGTCCCAAACCTTTAAAAGTTATGTTGTACTTCACGTTGTGCTTCTTGGTTTTAAAGGTATGTATCCATAGAGTTAAGAGGGGAGATCAGATTGTTTTCACACAGACTCTAAAGATTTAACAAATTACCTTAGATTCTTGGTATGTTCAGTAAAAATCTCCTACTTATAATTTGGCAATTCAACCCCTTTCTTTATTAGTAATCGGGGGGGCGGGGACTAAAAACAAGAAAACAGCCATTTAGAAGCCGTGATAAATGCATGGATTTTGAGTATCACATTGTTTCTTACACTACATAGTATTCTGCTGTACATAGACCCATATTTCAGGAATGGTGCTAACAAATGTGGCTCATTGTATCAGATTCTAGCCCTAAAAATACCATTGTTATGCAGAGCAATCAGAGCGAGGCAGGATGGACTGAATTTGAATTTTGAGCAGGAACCTGTCTTAACTGGAATAATTTCATGAGTTATAATACAAAGATACACATCTGTTTGAAACAGCCACTAGAGGATGAAACACGGAGAAATATAGCATATATGAGAGTTGTCGAATGCCGCGTATTTGAATTTATACTGCATTTAAGGTGAGAATCAGAGTTCCTTGCAGGTGTTGATGCTCAAAACTTATTTATCTCATCTTTTGGTGCAAATATCATTTTCTCATCGTCAGAAAAATCATGTGGGGGGAAAATGACTGATGGAAATCACACTGCAGTGGCAGAATTTATCTTCTTGAGATCCACAGACAACCCAAAGTTGTAAATCATCCTCTTTGTGGTCTTATTCATTATCTACATGCTCATCTTGCTGGGATACTTTAGAATGATGTTAATCAGTATTTACAGCCAGCTTCACACCCTGATGTACTTCTTTATCAGCAACCTGGCCTTATTGGATGCTGGCTGCTCCACTGTCACGTTAGTCACAGGCATGTCTACATGTTCATCAACACACTGTAGTTACAGTGCATTAAGTTTAGTACTTGGATAATCAAGTACTAAATGAATGCGCAGTAACTTGTGCTACTGTGTAGTAGTGCCAGCATGTTTTTTTAGTGATGCTGACTGTGCAATAGCCTAATACCACTGCACAGATATTAGCATGGTTTTTGCACAGTGTGCTACTTCACAGTGGTGTTAGGCTACTGCACAATTCGCGTCTTATGTAGACATGCTGAATGAGAAAAAAAAACATTTTTACTGTCTGTCATTCTTTTTTTTTTTTTGAAAATATTATCTTTGTCAGCGATAGCATATTATTGATTCCTAGCCATCTGTAACATGTTATTCTACATTGTCGTTATGCCCAAGAAGTTCTGTGTGTTCCTGCTACTTGGGTCATACTTCATAAGATTCCTAAACTCAGTGATTCAGACTACATTCATATTTCACTTGTCCTTCTGAAACTCAAACATCAGGGATCATTTCTTGTGTGATGTACTTTCTATCTTGAAACTGTCTTGCTCTGAGACTCCCACCACTGACATCATTCATTTACCATGCACTTCAGTGGTTGTAACTTCTTCTATCCTTGCTATCTTTGTCTCTTATGTATACATCATAGTTACTGTCCTGAGGATCAACTCCATGGAGGGCAGGTGCAAAGCTCTCTCTACATGTGCATCTCATTTTTTTGACTGTTGCTATTCTCTATGGAACTGGCTCTTTCATATATTTACCACCTAGTTCAAAGTACTCTGTTGATCAAGCCAAGATCATGTTTTGAGTGAATCCCAGTGCCAGAGAAGCCACGGTATTCAGGGTGAGCAGACCCCAGCACCAGAGAGGGTGCAGCATTCAGGGGTGAACAGGCCCCAGGAATCCTGATGCTGAACCTCTTCATCTATAGTCTGAGAAACAAGGAAGTGAAAGAGGCCTTTAAGTGGTTGATAGATAAGAAGGTGTTTTTCTAGTAAATGGTGAGTGCTGAATACTGTTGCGCATCTTCCATCTTTAGGTGAAGTTACACATTAGACTTAGACCATGCAAAAGGCACTTAAAATGTGAGTGTCCAAATGTTAAAGCCTGTTACTTTGTGCTAACTATCCTCTCAGTGTCTCCAAGTTATGCTGCCTCAGGTAAGGGCTCACTCTGGGCCATGCCATCTAGCTATGTTAGAGTAATTTCAGTGTATTCTATGAAGATAAAATGAATAATTTGCAATCCTCCAAATTCCCAGGAAGGCAGATGTCCCTGTGGATTTCAGTTAGGGCTATTACGGTCTCTCTTAATATGCTAGAAGTGTTGTGAGAGAAACCTTTTTGTTCTTTTCTGACAGTTTTTTTTTTCTCTGCCAACATCCTTTTGGGTAGCAATTCACTTTTTA
Source organism: Caiman crocodilus (assembly GCA_030014935.1). Taxonomy (NCBI): domain Eukaryota; kingdom Metazoa; phylum Chordata; order Crocodylia; family Alligatoridae; genus Caiman; species Caiman crocodilus. The sequence continues at coordinate 1,922,684 of JAGPOW010002698.1, read as the reverse complement.
TAAAGTAGCCTGTTTCCTTAATGAAGGGAAAAAGCAAGCTTAGCTCCTGCCTATCCAATTTTTGCACTTTTGTGACTGCATTGCACTAATTTCTCTCTGACAAGAATGTAAAACGTTCCTTCCTCCTTTTCTTCCTATGGATGTTCCACTGACATTTTTCCAAGCGCTGTTCAGCTGGTATGGGTAACCAGATCATGATGCTTTTGCTCGGCCCCTACCAGTCTTAGAATAGGAGGCAGACTATGACTTCTATTTCATGACATAATTTTGTAATAAAATATCAACAGAACTTTCTCTACTGTTCCAGCCCCCTTTAACTTGGAACTCTAGCCCTGTTACCAAGACACACGGTGGCCCCTTTGAATCTACAGTCTTCCAGGCATGGCTGGCCGGTCAGGTGGGCTTAAGGCTCAGGCCTGCCAGCTGGTCAGATGACAGGAAGGGGAAGGCCAGAGCCCTATAAGAGTGAGTGGAGAAGACCAGAAGGGCAGCAGAGAAGGGGACTTTTGATGACCATGGTGCCATGGCTGCAGCCTCGTCTGGAAGAGTACGCCATACTGCGAGCCAGACACATGATCACCTAAAGTAAGCAGGCACGTTGCCTCTCCTATTTTTTTTATCATTTTTCCATTGTTTGGCCATAGAAGCCTATGTTTTGTGTTGGATGTTAATGATCCGGAGGACCGGGCTGAGGCTATTTGGGGAAGGAGGAGGACTCACTGGGGGCTCATTGCAGCATGGGGACCCCAGCACCAGAGAGGGCATGTTATTTGGGGCGAGCGGATCCCAGTGCCAGAGAAGCCATGGTATTCAGGGCAAGGAGACCCCAGCACCAGAGAGGGTGCAGTATTCAGGGGTGAGCAGGCCCCAGCACCAGAGAGGGCACAAAAGCCTGAGTGAGTTTTGAGAGCTAGAGCCTTGGAGCCAAGCCCCAATTAGTGGGTTGGGGTATTTTGTGTTTTTTTTGCGGCTGACAGGCCTAACTAGAGAGAAGGGGGTAAGCCCACAGCAGCTGAGACCCCAACATAAAGAGGAATTTATAAATACCACCTGCGAGGCTTGGTCTGTGGTGTATGGGAGGAAAGGAGTTGCAGTTAGTGCTCCCTGGCATCGGGGTGAGAAATGGGCAACCTCTCGCCTAATTAAGTTAATTAATTAATTGACAAGAAGATGTGACAGGCCAGAAGGTGGGTGGTTGGCCCAGAAACAGGTAGATGGTCCAAGGGAAAATTGGCCTTCTCAGTAGACCCCCTGTTACAGCCCCATTTTTTCAAATCTTTTTCTCTATGCTCCTTAGATGTCGTCTAAAGGAAGGGCAAGTAATTTTACAATTGGAGCATTTACCTGCTGTCATTCATCTGTCACGGTTATGGAGTAAACCACACTACTGAGACCATTCTAACCCCTATGTATCCATACCTCTTCCATGCTGGTCTCGGGTGCTTGTACCTCTTGCGCTGATCAGTTCTATGATGAAATCTCAGCATTCTGCATAAGACCACTTAAAAACAAAGACTTTATTATTACAATGTATTTTTCTCATCTTCTTGTTGAAGGAATGGAGTCATGATCTGATCATATTTTCAACTTTTTCTTGAAATAATGAAGGGTAGAACTCTTTATTATTAAGAGATGAGCCGTTTACATTTCTATATGATTGCATTAGCTAGGACTTTGCAACATTTGCAATAAGATAAAGTTCTTTAGGGTATCTTAGGCAAGAGATTATCTTAGGTAATGTGTTTTTGGCGCATTTGAATCCTTAACAGTCTTTTCATGTGTGCACCTGTTGTTTCATATCCCATAAGAAGATCCTAGCATCTATACAGTCCTCCACCTGAGGAAAAATGAATAAAAAATTGTGGTATTCATAACTTGGATAACAAGGAACTCAGTGTCGGTGTATATTTGACTAGCTAGCAATTTAACTAAGGCATTTTGGGACCCAAACAATACTTAGGACAACAAAAGCAGTGGAAATACATGAATGGAGATTTCCAAGGGGTTTTAGGATTTCTTTAAAAATCCAAGTTTTCTCCTCCAATAACTACATACTTGTCAAAATTAAGTTCCTATATTGTCTGTGTCACATTTCCAGCTATGTTCCAACACCTGTCGAAATCCTGAAAGGAAACTGCTGTAGTTGAGGTTAATGGATTTGTTTTCATCCTCATGGCACACACATGTAGTAAGGGAGTGTTCAATTTCTTCACTCATAAAGCTAAGCCAATTATTTGTGAAATTCAGAAAACATAAGAAAAGTAAATGGACCATGAGATTCATATCAGTATAAAAAGAACATGTTCTATCTCAGGGGATAGGAATTATATTTTAATAATCCCATGTGTTTTTGTTTTGTATTTAGAGTCTGGTGTGTCCAGGAATTTCATCCCAAAGTACCACTAAAAAAAAAAAAAACAAATTTACTATCCTCCAAACACAATCTCCTTTGGGTCAGAGACAAGAGACACTATCTTTCCAAGGTCGGCTTTTATTGCTTTGGCTCCAGCACACACAATATATTTCTTCTTTCCTCTTTGGCAATTGGAAATTATTGTGGTTTGGAGAAAACTCACATGGAAAGTTCATTCACAGCAATAAAAAGTAGTCTTTTCTTGTGTAGAGCAGCCTGTTGATGAAGAAAATAAAGCCAGCGTCTCTGAGTTTGTGCATTAAGTGATTTTTACCTAGGTAACACATTTAACAACGTTATAACTTCTCACCTCAAATCTGTATGTAAGTGTGCAGTGAAATCAATGATCATTTACATTGCTGAAAATCCTTTTTATAACTTTAAATTTATTGTCCTTAGAGTTAGGTCAGACCTGCTATTTAACGAGTTTTCGAATTGCTTAAAAATCTGCAAACTTGCTTGTATTGTTATTAAAGAATGCACTCACCTAGGGTCAGTGATGAAATAGTGGTGCACATTTGAGGTTGTTTCTTCATGGGATTTCCAACACCCAGCCTCACAAAAGAAGCCATTTGATATGACTATGTTTTGGTTCATATTATTTTTTTGTGCATACTCATGGATCTCAGCATAGCTCTGATCCTCACTTAACTGATACTTTCCACTCAGGTATGGTCTCATCTAATGTCCAGAAGGAAGACAATAGTTCAAAAGTTATTCAGAGTAAATTCACATGTGAGTTAGGAGGAGTGTGGCTGGGGCTGGGGGAAAAGCCATAGTGATTCCAAGCTGCTTGACTTCAGAATAAATGGGTGGCTTAAGGTGATAGACTTTGATGACTGTTTGTTAGCATGAGCAGTGCACTGCAGTTTTGGATCCTGGCTGTAGTAGAATTCTTAGGTCGTGTTGCAGAATCTAAGTGTCTGGGGCTACAGATATTGGTACACTTCCATAGTGAGATGGGTTTGCATGTTTTGGTATTCAATATAGGATGATCAAGTGAAATAAAAGGTGGTATGATATTGTGCTCTGAAATAAATGGAGCTTTCTTCAAAAATCAGGGATAGAAACTACACTCTATCATTGACCTTCTCTTGTAGAATTCAGATTGAAGTCAAGTGTTAAAGGAGGAGCAGAGCTACAGAACTAAGGTTAGTTTCAAGAATGACCTATGTATGTGTGAAACCAGAAGGTAAGTCATGCAAAAAGATGAAAACTAATGGCCCACAAATTTTAGAGGCTCAGCATTTAACATTAGTTCCTCAGCATGCTCAGTGAAGATCTTTTGCTACAGCTTGCCTATCAGGTTTCCTGCCTATCAGGTTTCTAAGTTCTATAGCTCCTAATCTGCCTCCATTAAAAAAAATGTGCATATCCCTGTACTTCACGCTGTTTTTCACATGAAGTAGCTCTCTGGTTTGCAAAGGTCACATTGCTAAAAGATAGCACCAAGAGCTTTATACGATTGTATCTGAACCTAGGTGATGATACCTGTCTCTCTTTTGTCTCCCCTTTCAGTGTAATCATTACTGGCTCATCTGCAAAAAAGAGCACAGCTTGGAAAAATGATTTACAGAAATCATACTGCAATAACTGAGTTCATTCTCTTAGGATTCACACACAGTCCAAAGCTGCAGATCTTCCTCTTTGTGGTCTTTCTCATGATCTATCTGCTGACAATGCTAGGGAACCTTACTTTGATTGTATTAATCAGGACTGACTCCCAGCTTCATACCCCCATGTATTTTTTCATCAGCAATCTGGCCGTCTTGGATGTTGGATATTCCACCATCATAGCTCCTAGCACATTGATGACTTTAGCTGGGGAGCTGAAAGCCATTTCACTCTCTGGGTGCGCTAGTCAGTTCTTTTTGTTCTGCATCGCCGTGTCTTGTGAATGCTACCTGTTGGCAGTGATGGCATATGATCGATTCACAGCCATCTGCAACCCATTACTGTACACTGTCATTATGTCCAGGCAATTCTGTGTCATGTTAGTGGTTGGTTCATATTTTGTCAGCTGTCTGAACTCAACAATTCAGACCATATTCATATTTCGCTTGTCTTTCTGTGACTCCAATGTCATTGATCATTTCTTCTGTGATGGACCTCCAGTCATGACTTTGTCTTGTTCCAGCACCTATATCACTGACATTGTTCATTTTACCTGCTGTGCTATGGTTGTAACATCTACTTTGCTGATCATATTTGTCTCTTATATTTACATTATAGTTGCTATCCTCAAGATCAAATCTGCCATGGGCCGACATAAAGCCTTCTCTACCTGTGCTTCCCACTTGATGGCCATCACCTTGCTCTATGGGACAGGCTCTTTCATGTATTTACGAACCAATTCAAAGTCCTACGTGGATCAGGACAAAATAATTTCTGTGTTTTACACCCTTGCAATTCCCATGCTAAACCCCATGATCTACAGCTTAAGAAACAAGGAAGTGAAAGAGGCCTTCAGGAGAACCATAAAAAGAAATCAATGAACACAAATAACAGGAATTAATTGTCCTTGTTAAGGTGACTGTATTTGGATCTTGGGGAGCATTGCATTTGCAGCTGAATAAAAGGCTATAACCTGTGACCTAGCAAGCTGCTAACCACAAGGCAGAATGGTATGTTTAAAGTAACATTGCAAGATGCTTAGGCAAGCATTTTCCAAACAATATAGTAGTATTGTAACATATATAACTCATTGTGTAAGAAGAACAGGATGCAGACCAACTGCTATTGTTAGGAGATAAAGCAGAAGCAAGACCTTGGAGATGGTGAAGAAATCAAGAAACAGCAAGTGACCGAAAGAAGCAGGGTTCAGGGTTTTAGGCATGCACTCATAGTAAAAAGACATGCAAATAAGTAAAATGCATGGACAATTCCATGCTAATAAAGTAAACAGTAAACAGAGGTGGAGCTTAAGATGGAAAGGAATAAGGGTGGAACAAAGGAGGGACGAAGGTAGGATAAATGTTAATAAGCATAAAACAAAGTATATAAATATGGAAAGAACTAATGTTCATGGCTGCTCCATGGTTTGTTAAAGGTTGCCTGAAACTGTCTTTATTTTGAATAAAGCTGTTGATGAGCAATGTGTGCAAGTGATGTGTGCATCAATCCATTGTCTCTCTACTTGTTGGATGCCACACAGAGTCAAGACCTAACACTTTCAATAAACATGAATGAAACAGTGGAATGAGTTCCCTGTGTCATTAGTGTGATGTATGTGAATAATCAAAATAAGCCTCTTATTTCCAAAGAAATTAAGTCACATTTTTTCATAGAGAGCTTTGCATACAATAGTAATTGGTAATTGATTTGGCACATCAGCATGTGGCCAAACTTTCAAGTACACAATTCCCACTTAGGCAGATCCCATTAGTCTAATCTAATACAGTATTCTTCTTCATAAGTTTTCATGAATCATGAGTCTATTTCTTAAAAACATGGTCAAGGTTAAAAAATGTAAGATATTATTAATCAGAAAATATAAATTTGGTAATTTAGTTCAGATATTAAACCTATGAGGGTTTTGAACTGCAAGCCATTTATGTTATAAACTTTTACTTGTTCACAAATGATATTTCTTTATCATAGACTACCCAAAGGTTTTCATTTCTTTCAGCAGCAGCACCAAGAGTCCCCACCCCACTCTGCTGCAGAGACCCCAAGGGGAGTGCAGCAGGTCAGGGAGCACTGAGCCTGCAGCAGGCTACCCACATCCACTCCCACCCCACGCACAAATCTGGGGGACATGTGCCCCCCCATGCCTCCCTCCCCAGGAGTGCATGACCCCATTTTTTATTGTTGCAACCACAGATGGAGTCATGACCCCAAGGTTGGGAACCACTGCACTAGGCTATCTGAGGAGAGAAACTCTTATGCTGTTTGCCTAGATGTCCACCTGACGGGAGAGACGATGCCTTGCTAAGATATGTATAATTTATGCGGACAGAAGGAAGTAGGATCCTAAGAATCCAAAGCCTTCTAAGCACAGGTCACAGTTCCCCTTCGGAGCAGTGGGAATGGCCACGTGGGAAACCTGTTTAATAAGGGCTATTGCAAGTGCAATTCACACACTGCTTTTATCTCCATTGATTTCCAAGTATAGATAAACCCTTTACTTCAATCTTTTGCTTTGCTCAGCATGGCTAGTGTGAGACCATATAATGAAACAATAATAAACTCCATGTGACACCACAAGAAAACAAACAGACAGTATTATAAAGGGAATGTGCCATCCTCTTTTCCACATTCCCTATAAACAAGGATCCCAACTTTGTTACAAAAGCCATTCTCTTTTTATTGTTAATTCTAGGACACAGAGAGACAGAAATAGAGAGACTTAAGAGACTTATGAATGAATTTCTTGTGCTGTCAAGTGTGAAATCAAGCAATGTGTAGGGGCAGGTCACCCTGTTCTGCTCAGCATTCTGTCCATCTGGCAGAAAGCAAGGACACTGTGACAGGAAAATATTCAGAGCCATCCTTACTGGTGGGCAACATGAGTAACCACACAGGGTGCAATGGTTGGGGGCACCACACAAAAGTATGTATGCACAAATGAACTTGTGAGCAGTCTGTGTTCGTAGCAGTGATTTCCCCAAGTCCCACCCTGCCCCACCCTAAACTGTCCAATCAAAGCAGGCAAGAGAAGTGATGCACCATCCAGCCTACCTTTCACCTCTAGTCACTGCTCAGGCGGAGCTGGGCCATGTAATTCAGGTGATAGCAGTGGTGCTTGCCTGCCCATCCGTCTGATGCATCATGATGCTCCACATGCCCACTGGACTGCAATGCCTGCCTGCTTCTGCCTGCAACAGTGCCACTCACGTGGGACCGGTGGGGTGGGTCACTTTTTTCATTATATGGGGCAGGGTACCTGTGTAGTGCCAAAACGCAATTTTGCCCAGGGTGACATTTTCTCTAAGCGAGGCTCTGGAGACACTGTTACCCTCTCATAAATCTTCTGCATCAGAAGTTATATCACAACTAATGGTGTAGAAAGTTTTAGCGTACCTGGACAATTTGGACTCCTCTAAAAATTCACTTTTGTTCCGTCTGTACTGGTCCTCATCTCTTTCATCCTTCCAGTTTCTGAGCAGCAGACTAGATTACCTGTTTGACCTAGCAGCTACTAGGTGGTTTTTAATTACTTGTATTTCTCGTGGAATTTCTGTAGTTTCAGGAATAAAGGTGGTATGGGAAGTAGGAGTGTTACTTATAATGAAACACACTTCTCAGAAAGGAAAACCTTGCATTATTCTCTAAGGAAGACTCTTCCTTATTCTCTAAGGAAGAATAGATTCTGAATTCACCTGATCTCTGGTGGATTGCTTTAGCAGATAATTTATTTCCTCCAACTTTCAGTGGCTTCACCTAGGTTTTCACCTCTGTATTGCTATGACTAACCCTTTTAGTGTAACAGCCATGTCACTGAGTGATCCTCCCTACCAGTTGCTCTCCTGTTTCCAGTCATATACATCTTCCCTTTCTGGATGTCCATGGTATCATATCAAGAGGAAGATTGGAGAATGTCATGTATATGACTAGGTTGCAGCCACATTTTGCTGGGAAGTCAGCGACTGATATCCAAAGTCTCTATGGGTTATTTAGAGGCCTAGAAATTGGATCTACTACTACCTGTGCAAGTTCCCTAACCACTAAACTATAAGAAGGTAATATTAAATGAAGGGAAGCTCTCTATCGCCAAACTGGGACAAAGGGAGTTTACTTTGTTGGACAGGACCCTGGAAAAAAGACAAGAGATGACCTGTCTCTTCTGAAGTTAATCATTTTGTTGGAAAGCTAAACATAAGTTAAATGAGCATTCAGCTTAGGCATTGGAGATGCTAAATCATACTCATGCTTAGGGCAATGGATGTAGGTCAGATCACAGAAACTCTGAGCTCTTGTTCAGTTTTTTCCAACAGCTGAGGTTCATGATTCCCCACTTGCCCCAAGTTTACAATCATATATATGAAATTATTAATGACTAAGATGGTTTAACTGGGATGATCTCAGATGTTAGGCTTTGTGTCTTAACAATGCATTCTATTCTTTATGGTAATGGGTTTCAATCACCTTTTTGTGTGACTAGACACAAATACCGAAGTCAGTGCTTCCTTGTTTACATCAGCAAACATATGGACTCCAGACTTGCAAACCTGTCTCTCTACAAAGTTACCCAAAGTTCATTCCAACCTTTATATAATGGGGCATGTATACAAGATGAAGGCACTTAGGCCAAGGCCTCTAATATGTTCTTTACTAGGGCTGTGTGAAGCTTCCAGTGCTGATTAGATTGGAAGGAGACTCAGCCCTATTCAGCGGCTGAATCTCTGCATCCAAATCAAATCAAGTCAAATCAAATCAAATCAAATCAAATCAAATCAAATCAGGAGACCAATAAAAAGGTCTGAATTGATTTAAATCTCTCCAGATCAATTTGGAAAATATTCAGAGAGCTTTGGCGTTTCGGGCAGTCCCTACTTGCCGCTGCAGGGAGCTGGACCTGGATTCCATGCCAGTAAGTGGAGTGGGGTCCAGAGGAGAGGGGAGAGGGCCTTGGGGGGACCCCCAGCAGGCCCCATCTCCTGCCTGATCCTGCAGCCCCTCTGAGAATCCCTGTGTCCCTGCCCACTTTCCCAGCCCCATCAATGGCTGCCCCACCAGGCCCCAGCTTGCCTGTTCTTTAAAAAAGAAAAAGAAAAAAGCCCCACATTCACTGGCTGCTGCAGTAGCTGTCAGGGCTTCTGGGGGCTCATGGAAGAGCCTTGCATGAAGTACAGGGTAGTGGGGGGCAGCAGGGATCTCCCCCACACCTGACAGCAGCCGGAGAGTGTGGGACTTTTTTCTTTTTTTGAGAGCTGAGATACTGGGGCCGGGCAGGGCAGCCATTGACAGGGCTAGGAGAGCAGGCAGGGGATGGGGCCTGTTTGATTTGGAGGTCTGGCCAATTCAGCAGCGGCCGAATCTCTGAATTAGATTCAGTTGAATCAATTCAGGACAGTGATTCAAATCACCTAATCGAATCACTGCGCCCCCCCAAATCAGCCGAATCCAAAGTGAATACAAACTGCTTTGCACAGGCCTACTGTTTACACTATGAGCCCTTCCGCTCCCCCATTTTTTTCCAGGAAGCATGCATATAAGTGATTCTCTTTTCTTCTCTCTGCAATACAATTAGGTAGCCATGTAAGTGCCATGTAAACATGTACAGATGAAATAGGATGTAATCCATAGCTTTCCACTTTTCAGTGTTGTGAAGATGTCATGAGAACAGAACTGGATCTTGGCACTTCCATTAAAATGAGCTGTGTGCTGCTCGGGACTGACCAGTGCAGGCAGAGGAAAACGCAGTTGAGCCCCTGCTCCTCTGGCTGGGCTCATCCTGAGGTTCATTTCATGTTTGTAAAATGCTTGGAGAGCCCCACATAGATGCACTGCATTGAAATGCAAAATATATTTTGACCTATTTGGCTGGCACGTTGGGTTGAGATTTTCAAAGTTGAGTCAAAAGGCCAACTTCCATTAAAATGAATGGGATTTAGAGGGCTCCAAATATTTTATGACAACTTTGTAACATTCCTATCTACCCCTTCTTGCAAATCTCAGCCATAGTTTGGAAGCTCAGCCAAAGAACATAAGAGCTTCTGAACATAAGAGCATAAAAAGTGCCATGCTTGGTCAGCCCCATGGTC
>JAGPOW010002698.1:1826896-1842040 GCA_030014935.1 Caiman crocodilus | reverse complement strand
TCTTGCGGAGGCTGAAGAGGTCCAGGTGCCCCAGTCTCTCCTCATAGGGCTTGGCCTGCAAGCCCTTAACCATACGAGTGGCCCTTCTCTGGACCCTCTTCAGGTTATCCGCATCCCTCTTGAAGTGTGGTGCCCAGAATTGCACGCAGTATTCCAACTACGGTCTGACCAGCACCCGATAGAGGGGAAGTATCACCTCCTCGAATCTGTTCATCATGCATCTGCTGATGCACGATAAAGTGCCATTGGCTTTCCTGTTGACTTTGTCACACTGCCGACTCATGTTCATCTTGGGTCCACTAGGACTCCAAGATCCCTTTCCGCTTTTGTGCCACCAAGCAGGTCATTTCCTAGGTAGTAGGTATGCTGGACATTTTCCTCCCTAGGTGCAGCGCTCTGCATTTCTCATTTCTCCTTGTTGAATTGCATTCTGTTGTTTTCTGCCCATATGTACAACCTGTCTGCTTGTAGTTGTTCCCTGCCCTCCAGGGTGTTCACTTCTCCCCACAGTTTTGTGTCATCTGCAAACTTGGACAGAGTACACCACTCTCCCTGGTGTCCAGTGTCCAATTCACTGATGAAGACATTGAAGAGTATTGGTCCAAGGATCGAGCCCTGCTGGACCCCACTGCTCACCCCCTTCCAGGTTGATACTGACCCATCCACTACGACTCTGTTGGTATGATCCTCTAGCCAATTTGCTACCCACCAGACTGTGCATTCATCCAACTCACAGCCTCTTAACTTGTTCACCAGTATGGTGTGGGATACCGTATCGAAGGCCTTCCTGAAGTCTAAGTAAATGACATCAATCCTTACTCCTGCATCCAGGTGTTTTGTAACCTGCTCATAAAAAGAGACTAGATTAGTCAGGCATGATCTACCTGCTATGAACCCATGCTAGTTTCCCTTCAGCATAATTTTTTTCCTGACGGGCTCTCACAAATGCAATTCAGGAAACTTGGTCTGTATTATACACTTAAAAGATGGCCTATTTTAGTAAGTAGCTTGACAGGAAAATAAAATAATCAAAATAATGAGTTAATTAATTTCCTGACTGGAGCTTGAAATTAGGTAAATGCAGACTGGAATTTGGATGGCTACAGAACTCATGTGTCCAGGCTATATGCAGCCTGGGTTCAGGAAAACTTTACCCTTCTTGGTGGACTACATGGAGTCTGAACAAGGTTAAAAAAGCAAGACTGTCTTTACTGATAACCTGCTACATGTATTGTAAAAAGGCAAATTACAAAGAAAAAAATAAACTTACAAGAGAATAACTAGTTCAGATCAGGCTACTGATCCACACCTGCTTGTCCAGTCCTCTGATGCCATTACCAGGTGCTCCCAGAGGAAGGTCCAGTCCTGGGTCCTCCTCTGGTGCAGGAAGCACATTTGCAGGGCACTGGCTGAGGGCAATGGTGACTCTGAGTTCACCTCCTCATTGCCAAGTGTAGGCTTATCCCCACATGTAGCTTCAGGACCTAAAGAGCCATGACAAAGAAGCCATTTGTGTTACTTTGCAACATGTCAAAATAAGATACTCTTGAACAGGGGCTGCACACTGTCCGGCCTCATATTAGGGATCAGGCATGCACGGATGCCAGGGGACTGTGGCAGGAAGGGCAGGCAGGCTCAAAACCAGGTGGCTGCTAGCTGATTCCCACATCTCTGCTCATTAGACTGGGGCCAGCAACCTGCTGGGTCCTGGCCACAGGAAGCCTGCCTCCCCTGTGCTGTTCCCAGGACAGGAGAGGCCAGAACCCTGCCAGCGCTTGCTGCCACAGCTCCAGACCTCATTGCTCCCCTTGCCTCCTGCATGTAAATTGCCCTGTTGCACTACATGATGCCCAGGTTTGGGAGTCACAGGGCTCCAAGGACTAGGTGAGGGGACTATCCTGGGCTACCCTGAAACCTTCACTGCCACCTGGAGGGCTACCTGTGATGGTGCTACAGGTCCCTGCTCCATAGGTAGAAGGAGAAATTATTATTTGTAGGGGGATGAGTGCAAGTGCAAGTGTGCTTGTGCATGCACACACATACACCCCCCCCCAAATCAGAAAGTAAGTTTGTCATGGGAAAGGGGTAGGTGGGGGGGGCAGCAGATAGAGACCTCTGTGGTGAAAGGAGTGGGACAGGGGCTGGGCAGGCGAGAATGAGGCCCTGGCGCCAGGTCAGGGTGTGGGATACTTGGAGCCCAGACTGCTCATCCAGCAGCATGGGTAGCTTCTGCCACTGTGCACCACCTGCTGGAGGCCCAGGGGGCATGTGACCCTTGGATCTGTGCTTGGGATGGGGTTGGACCACCACTGCAGGCTGGGAGCACCCAGCACAAACCTGTTGCAGCCTGCAGTACCCTGCTGGCCAGGACTGTGTGGGTCTGGTAATTACTGTCTCTTGTGGGGCTGCTAATGGCCAGTGTAGGCCCAGTAATGATACCTGTGTTTGCAGGTATCAAATTTACTCATGATTAAGGGGTTTTACTGTGCAGTACATGTGCACACATGTCAATGTGCTTGCTTGCTGTACAGTAAAATACACTATTTAGTAGTTAAGCATCTCATATAGATGGACCCTAGAGTCAGAGATGACCTAGTCAGGGAACTTCTGGAGGTACTGGATGTTATTTAAATCAGCAGGCCCCAACAATCTCCACCCCAGAGTCCTGAGGGAATTAGCAGAGGTCACTGTGGGACCCCTGACAGCTTTATGAGCACTCATGGTGCTCTGGTGTTATTGTAGAGGACTGGAAATGGACCAATGTGGTTCCCCTTTTCCAAAATGGAGAAAGATGGACCCAGGAAACTGTAGGCCAGTTAGTCATACCTCATCTGTTCATACTTTCGTAGCAGCTAGGGTCAGGAGGGACAGAACAGATCACCTAGCCTGACCCCCTGCCACAGGCAGGAATGAATGCTGGGTTCACAAGACCCCAGACATGTGATCTTCCAGCCTCCTCTTGAATTTCCCAAGATAGGGGTGAGGACCACTTCCCTGGGAAGCTGGTTCCAGATTTTGGCCACCCTAACTGTAAAATATTGCCTTCTGATCTCTAACTTGCTTTAGGTTATGAATCCCAGCATTAAGTGAGCACCTCACATGGAGTAGAATGCAGGCACTGAAAGACATGCCTACATTGATAGTCAGGCATCTTCAAGTATAGAAATGCTAAAGCACCCACACTGGGAGCCCCTTACATCAACTATCGCTGGCACATTTGGCCAAAACAATTAGTACCTTTAAGCCTCAGATCTGAGATGTAAGATGGACTCCTATCTTCTCTGCACCCCGGTAGAGGTGGCTACCATATCTCTTTACCTAATCGCAACCCTGAGGGAAGTCCACCCACCAAGTCACTGGTGCTGCCCCACGTGCAGTGCAATCTCTGTAACTTTGTTGCACTGGGTATTTTCCTGTTCATAGAATCATAGCATCATAGAAGTTGGGTCAGAAGGGACCTTGTAGATCTTCAAGTCCGACCCCTTGTCTGGGCAGGAAGAAAACTGGGCTCAAATGACCCCAGTCAGGTAGGCATCAAGCTGCTTCTTAAAGATCTCCAGGGTAGAAGCCAGCACAACTTCCCTTGGAAGTTGGTTCCAGATCCTAGCCACCTTAAATGTGAAGTAGTTATGGATGTCTAATCTACACCTACTCTCCAACAACTTGTGGCTGTTATTCCTTGTTCTCCTAGGGGTACTAGGGGAAACAAGGTCTCCCTCAAAACCTTCTGCCCCACCCCTAGTAAGTTTATAGATGGTCACCAGGTCCCCCCTCAGCCTTCTCTTGTGAAGGCTGAACAGGTTCAGGTCCCATAGCCTCTCATTGTAGTCCCTGCACCTGGATCATGTGGGTGGCCGTCCTCTGGACCCTCTCAATGTTGTCCACATCCCTTCTGAAGTGGGGTGCCCAGAAATGGACACAGTACTTCAGCTGTGGCCTGACCAGTGTCACATAGAGGGAGAGGATCACCTCCTTGGCCCTACCTGAGATGAACCTGGCACCTGTGGATATACAATAAGGTCTGGTTAGCCCTGCTGACCATGACCTCACATTGTCGGCCCATCAGTCCATGATGACTCCAAGATCTCTTACTGCCTCTGTGCTCTCAAGAAGGGAATTTCCCATCTTATAAGCGTGCTGACGGTTACTACTGCCCACGTGCAGCACCCTGCACTTGTCAGTATTGAAATGCATCCTGTTTTTGTTAGCCCACCCCTGCAACCTATCCAGGCCTTTCCCTCCCCACTAGCATGCCCACCTCCCCCCAAATTTTGCTATCATCAGTAAATTTGAACAGGTTGCTTTTCACCCCATCATCCAAATAGCTGATAAAGAAATTGAACACTGTGGGCCCCAGGACCGAACCCTGGGGGACTCCACTGCCCACTTCCCCCAGGTCAAATATGACCTGTGCACCACCACCCTCTGAGTATGGTCCTTCAGTCAATTTGCAATCCATCTGACTGTGTAGACAACAATGCCACAGTCACCTAGGGTTTTTTTGTTGTTTTTTGGGGGAGGGGGTTTAATGAGGATGGGGTGGTTGACAGTGTCAAAAGCCTTGCTGAAATCCAGAAAGACTACATCCATGACACCTGCATCCAATGCTTTTGTGACCTGATTGTAAAAGGCAATCAGCTTTGGTATGATAAGACCTGCCCCTAATGAAACCATGCTATTTTCCATTAAGCATTAACCCTGATACCGGCCCATTACAGATGTGCTCCTTGATGATCTTCTCAAAGACTTTCCCCAGGATTGAGGTAAGACTGAAGGGCCTATAGTTCCCCAGGTCCTCCTTCCTCCCTTTCTTAAAGATGGGGACCACATTGGCTATCCTCCAATTACCTGGCACCTGGCCTATGCACCGCGAGCACTTGTAAATCTGTGCGAAGGGCCCTGCAATGACCCCTGCTAGCTCCCTCAACACCCTGGGGTGGAGAGCATCTGGACCTGCTGATTTGAACACGGCCACCCTTCCAGAAACACTCTAATCTGTTCTTCCTCAACCTTAGGTCCTTAGGCATTCCCCTCAAGTCCATCTTGAATAATGGTGGGGGAGTCCAGAAAATGGAGGTGAAGTATTTGTTCAAGAGGTCTGCCTTCTCCTCTGGCATGACCACCAGATTGCCCAGCATATCTTGCATGTGCCCCACATTTCCCAGCGCCTTCCTCATCCTCCCTATATATTTGAAAAAGGACTTTTTATTATCTTTGATTTGGACTCTAGTCCTAGCTCTATGTCTGCCTTAGCTTTCCTTACCTTGGTCTTGGGTAAGCTTTTTGAGAGACTTATACTGGCACATGTCTGCAAGGGGCCAATATGAGAGATTATGCATAGGGGCAACCAACATGGGTTCACTAGAGGCAGGTCCTGTCAGGCCAACCTGGTGGCCTTCTATAACTAGGTCACAGAATCCTTAGATGCAGGTGTTGTGGTGGACATAGTCTTTCTAGACTTTAGAAAGGCCTTTGACACTGTCTCTCACCCCATTCTCATTAAAAAGCTAGGAGATTGTGGCTTGATACTTAGACAGTCAGATAGGTCACTAATTGGCTGGAGGGCTTCACCCAGAGAGGGGTGGGGGACGGGACTTATTCGAGCTGGAGGGATTTGGGCAGTGGGGTTCCCCAGGGTTCAGTCACAAAATCCTTAGATGCAGGTGTCCAGATGGGCATAGTCTTTCTGGGCTTTAGGAAGGTGTTCAACACTGTCTCTCACCCCATTCTCATTAAAAAAAGACAAAAAAACCTAGGAGACTGTGACTTTGATACCTACACAGTCAGATGGGTCACTAGTTGGCTGGAAGGCTGCACTGCACCCAGACAGTAGTGGTAGATGGGTCTTATTCAACCTGGAGGGATATGACCAGTGAGGCTCCCCAGAGCTTGGTCCTTGGACTCACACTGATTAACATCTTCATCAGTGACTTGGATGAGGGGGTAAAAAGCACCTCATTCAAATTTTCAGATGACACTAAGATGTGGGAGAAGTGAACATGCAAGAAGGGATGAATAGGCTGCAATCAGACCTGGACAGGTTAAAGGGGTGGGCAGATGAGAACAGGATGGGTTTCAACACTGAGAAATGCAAGGAGCTACACCTGGAGAGGAAGAACCAACAGTATACCTATAGGCTGGGGAACTCACTTCTCATCAGTGCAAAAGCAGAAAAAGATCTTGGAGTCATTATTGATGCCAAAATGAACATGGGCCGAAGTGTGGTGACTCCATCAGGAAGGCAAACCATACCTTGTTATGCATCCAGAGAAGCATCTCAAGCAGGTCCAAGGAGGTGAACCTCCCCTTCTATGTGACACTGATCAGGTTGCAGTTGGAGTACTGCATCCAGTTCTGAGCACCACACTTCAGGCATGATGTAGACAATACTGAGAGGGTCCAGAGGAGGGTCACCTATATGATCAGGGGTAAGCAGGGCAGGCCCGATGAGAAGAGGCTAAGGGACATGAACCTCTTCATCCTTCACAAGAGAAGGCTGATGGGGGATCTAGTGGCCGTTTACAAACTAGTCAGGGGGGACTAGCAGGCATTGGGGATTCCCTGTTTCCTCAAACACTACCAGGAGTGACTAGAAATAGCAGTTACAAGCTGGCAGAGGGGAGATTCAGGCTAGATATCAGGAGGTGCTACTTTACTGTCAGGGCAGCTAGGATCTGGAACCAACTTCCAAGAGAAGTAGTGTTGGCTCCTACCCTGGGTGTCTTTAAGAGGAGGAGGGATGAATGCCTTGCTGGGCTCATTTGGCTCCAGTCTTCTTTCCTGCCATGGCAGGGGGTCGGATTTGATGATCTGCTCAGGTCCCTTCCAACCCTACCAACTATGAAACTATGAGACCCACTGTGTGGAATTGGTGTATTGGAAGCCCTGACTCCACCCATTCTGTTCAACCATAAGATTAGTTGTCTTGACATATGAAAAGCTTGTGGAATGCTTTCTGAAACTGGAAAAGTGCTTAACTCCTTGAATTGCCATCTGGCAGAAAAAAACTATGGGAAGATCTGGGGTCTGATTCTGTTCTGCATGTCTGGGTTGAAAATGGGACTTCAGACACCCAAGTGGAATTCTGGCCAAGTCCTGAAATTCTGTTAATTCATCTTCTTCTGTAACACACCACCACCTGACACTTATGACTAAAGAAAGGGCAAGGACAGATTCAGCTTGTGCATTAATAGATTAATATATTGGAAGTCTGAAAGGGACTTGGAAGGTCATTGGGTCCAGCCCCCTGAACCAGGCAGGAAAGACATCTGGAGTCAGGTGACCCCACCAAGGCAACTGTCCAGTCTCATCTTGAAGATTTCCAGGGTGGGCGATTGTACCACCTCTGGATGGAGCCTATTCCACAGTCTGGACACCCTGACTGTGAAGAATTTTTTCCTAATATTGAGCCTGAATCAATCTTCCAGGAGATTGTGGCCATTACTCCTGGTTTTCTCCATGGGTGCCCTGGTGAACAGTTGTACACCGACCCCTTGACATACTCCCCCGATGTAGTGGTAAGCTGCTACCAAGTCCCCTCTCAGTGTTCTCTTTGTCAAGCTGAAAAGTCCCAGGTCCCTCAGCCTTTCCTTGTATGGCTTGCCGTGCAAGTCTCTAATCATATGGGAGGTCTTTCTCTGGACTCTCTCAAGTTTTTCCATTTCCTTATCAAAATGCAGTGTCCATAACTAGACACAGTAATCCAGTTGGAGTCTAACCAGTGTTCAGTAGAGTGGAAGAATGACTTCCTTGGTTTTGCTGGAGTTGCTTTGATGTAATCTAGAGTATTATTTCCCCTGCTGGCAACAGTGTAAAAATACCAGCTCATATTCCTACTGTGGTCTATTATTACCCCCAGACTCCTTTCATTTGTAGTGCTACTCATTTTGGCACCACCAAGCCTGTAGCTATGTAGGGACTGTTCTTCCCCAGAAGGAGCACTTTACAGTTTTCAGTGTTGAACTTCATCTGGTTTTGACTCATTTAACTTACTAGCCTGTCTAGATCCACATGTATCTGTAGCCTATATTCAAGCATGACTACACTTGTGGTGTCATCTGTGAACTTGACCAGTGAGCTCTTCACTCCCACATCCAAGTCACTGATGAAGATGTTTAAAAATACTGGACCAAGCACTGACCCCTTTGGGACACCACTGGCCATTTCTCACCAGGATACTAGATCAAAGGCTTTTTGGAAGTCAAAATATAAAATATCAACATCCTCTCTCTTATCCAGGTGAAGAATTACTTGTTTGTAAATGGTGATAAGGTTGATAAGAGAAGCTCTGCCTGCAATGAAGCCATAAGGCTGTCATTCATAATCCTACCTTCTGCAAGCCTATCACACATAGACTCCTTAAAGAATTTTTTCACAATTTTCCCTGGGATAGATGTTAGGCTAATTGGCCTATAGTTGCTCAGGTTCTCTATTCTCTTCTTCTTGAAGATGGGCACAACATTTGTTCTCTTCCAGTCTTCAGGGGCCTCTCCGGAGTGCCACAAGCTTTGGAACAGCTTTGCCAGGGGCTTCAGTGTGGTTAGTTGTTCAGGAACTTGAACAGAGTGAGCCTTTTATATATCTCTTCTTTTCCCCTTTTATCTTGACTAAGGTGGGAAATGTGTCATAGGTTATGAACCCAGTTTGTCATGCTAGTTATCCATTTTATTCAATTACTACCTAAAGTTAAATTAAAAAAAAATAATCATAGCAATGGGGATTGGAAGCCAGGATTGCCTTCTTCCAGGTGTGTGTCTTGCAAATTCTCAAAATACTTATACTGCCTTTGCCTTGCTCCCTGTGCCACACAGCAAATAAAGTTATAAACAGCATTAGAAGCAGAGGCCAAATACTAAGGCTTTCTTCCTTCAAGGATTCTGTTCACATTCCCTGGACCATTGGCTCATACTCCCTCTGGCTTGCTTTACTTTTGGATCCCGAGTCCTCTTGGCTACTAAATGAATGAGTTTGAAAAATAATTAACTTCAGTCTTGCTTAAAAGATAGCCTGTTGGTCTGGGTACAGTGGTATAGGAAAAAGATGGTTGAGTCCTCCTCTATCTGCATGTCAGCTGGATATACAGTTGGATACCATCTCAGAATGCACTGACCCTTAATCAGGTGTCTTCTGTCTTCGGAAGTGGGACAAAACTGAATTGTGACCGACTAGAAATGTGTTAGGCTGTCTGCTAGTCTGCCCCTTGATGGAACAGGACACGTAAGTGAGAATCTCTCTAGGGAGAGGGAGGACAGATTTTTGGGACTCACAACAAACTGCCGATTGCGAGCGTGGAAGACATAGGCTTATTAGATAGAATCAGTTCAGTTAACTTGGAGGGGACACCTAATTTTGTGGCAGTTAGCAAGCTAAGTCAAGAGCAACTTTATAAGCTCAATAGAAACTGAGACACTGTTTGCAATCTAGGTCCCTGGCATTATCTGGTTAGGTTCCATCTCCCAGATCAGCCTTCATTATTATTATTATTATTACTTTTGCTACTACTGGTATCAGAACCATAATATCTATGGCTGTGTGCAGATGAAATGAGGGGCATGTGTGCATGACACTTTAAAGCAGGTTAAATGCTTTTGCACCTCTTTAATGGTGTCAGTGTTTGCATGAATTGGTGGTGGTGTATTGTGGAGTAACACCAGCTGCTGTAGCAAATTTGGCAGCATAATGCACCTTAAATGACTTGTGGTGCAGCAAATTAAAACTCCTCTGATAAGTTTTTGTTTGCTGCCTTACAGCCATGGAGTGAAGCACCGGGCTTCATGCAGCTAAGGGGCTCTGCAAGGAAGCCTGATCAGGCAGCCTGGCGAAACCAAGGCTGGGAAGGCTCCACCCAAGATTTCTCCTCCCCACCCTCCGAAGCCTGCCTTCCCGAGCTGTGTGGGGGCCCGGTGCTTCCCTCCACAACTGTAGTTCTACCCAGGATGACCTGAGCTGACAGCACCCCTGCCACAGAGTGAAGCACAATTTAGGGTCCCCATTTAATCTACACATACCCTATGACCCCACTTATGGACTTGGGCCATGTAAAATGAGGCAATATAGACAAGATGTCAAATGGCTTTGCTATATTATATCTAGCATATCTCTAATCACATAAAAAAGTATCACAGAGGAGTTTTATGAATGGCCATTTTAAGATGCACAGTATTTGCACCCATCTATCTGAAAAGAATCTTCACTTCTTGACAACTAAAGGAACAATGACAGTTGACACCCTTGATAGGAACTATGAAAAAGAAGTAACCAAACTCTCTGTAAAACAATTTTCAACCTGTACTGTTTGTGTGTGTATTCACATGTGTTTGTAAATATCACAACATTGTAAAAAAGATAATTTTCAAAAGGGTTTTTTCCTCATTTAACAGAGCGGGTCAGAAGGCTTATTCCTATCCAGTCTATAATGCCTCTTACCTTCATACTTCTTTGAAGTATGGGGACAATCTGTTGGAGATGATTGGTTTGTGAGTGGTTATCCACAGGGACAGAAACATTTCTAATGATGCCTCTGCCTGATATGCAAATCATTGGGCCCTAGGGGAATCCAGACAAACATCTCCAAATGCTTGATAAACAAATATATAAAGGAGCCTCCTGTCTTCCAAACACTGTCCATCATTGAGTTAAGGATAGTACAGATCTTATTCTAACAAAGAGCTCCAAAACAGTTTAAGTGGGTTGCCCCCACTTGCTCAGGCACTGTGGGCCCCTAAGATCATGGTTGCATCCAGACACTATGGCAAAGTTGCCTTCCTTCTTGCCACAGAGGTCACTGCTCATGAGGAGGTGAAGAAAGGGCTTGTGGTGGGGGGCAAACATGTCCCATTCAAAACCCTGGAAAAGCTGAGGACCTTGATGGTCCTCATCCCTGTTCCCCACTACATCCCTAACTGGGCCCTCATGCGCTTCCTGAAGGGCCTAGGAAAAGTCCTACCCCAGTCACAACCCTCATGTGGTACTCCAGCCTCTGCCAAATTCGTCCCTTCTCTTGCCAAGTCACCATAGAGCTGGCAGTGGGGGTGGAGGTGGGAGGGAGGAAATTGATGTCACATGCCAGGCAACCCCCAACTGTATCCCATATATGGGGGGGAGGGAGGTGCTTCTAGTACCAGACATTGGAGAACCTCTGCCAAGATTGCCCCCTTAGTCAGGCATAGTAGGCACTACATACCCCTGCCAAGAGGAGTGGTGCCACCATAACTGGCACCCCTCGCACACCAGTCCCAGCATCCAGTCCCAGTACAAGCTCAGGTCACTGTGCAGTGCAGCCACCAGGAGGGCTCCAAAGCGAAAGGGCACAGGCAGGGGATGGTACTGAAGGGGGCATGTCTGCTCAACCACTACCGTCACCACCTCCCCTCAAAATTACACATCATTCCCAGCAACCCAAGGTGACTACTCCTTAGGCCACCCCAAGGCATCATGGCTTCTAGTCCCATGCGGGTGTGATCTGCCACCCAGAGGAAAGCAAAACACAAGGCCCAGGTACAGCTCAGGCCCTCTGATATGGAGTACACCCCCCTCCCACAACCCAAGAGAGGAGCTGACATTGATGTTATGCCCACCAGGTCCAGAGCTGTCCCAGAATCCCAGCTGCAGAAAAGATTTTTAAAAAGATAGCTGTTACAGCTATGGAGGAGGGCCAAGATGACATGGACATCCAGTGGTAAAGAAGCCCATGGGGGAGACCCTCAACTCCACTTGATGCAACCTGACCCTGCCCCCCAAAAGGCACTGGGTCCTTGATCTCAGCCAGCTTGGGGGTGGATCTGATAGGAGAATCCTCCCCCTCTGACCACTTGGGGGATGTTGAAGAGCTAGGAATAATATTAGTGGGCCCTGGTGGGGAGGATTCCCTTTCCTAGGGCTCTGAGGAGGGCACTGATGCCATTTAGGCACCCAAACAATTTCCTACCACCCCAAATGAAGCCTCCCCTGCTACCAATCCCAATGTGTCCTGTGGCTGCAGTACTAAGGGGGGCAGAAGGAGGCTTCCACACTGAATACCTCTTACCCTCAAGAGGGACCCTGCACAGAAACCCCTGCCATTCACCCTGCCCCCATGCAACCCACTCCCCCACCCCAAGGGACTGCATCTCTCTGTGTCCCAGTGTTGGGTGATGTGGCAGACCTGGTAGTCATGGGGCACCTAAACTACCCTGACATCTACTGGGAGACACAGACAACAAACCATTCACCACCATTCACGCAGGTTCCTATCCCGTGTACAAGACCTGCACCTGATGCAAGAGGTACATGGTCCCACTAGAGGGAATGCCTTACTGGACCTATATTGGCAATGGCGGATGACATGGTAGGGGACCTACAGATCAGTGGTCACCTGTGGGACAGTGACCACCAAATAACAGAATTCTCTACAAGGCGTAGAGTGGGAAAGGTAACTAGTAGGGTGGAAGTGCTGGACTTTAGGAAGGCTGACTTCAGCGAGCTCAGGCTTTTAGTGAATGATACACTGCAGATTAAGAGATTTGGTGAGATGGGAGTCCAGGAAGGGTGGCTGTACCTTAAGGAAGTGATCCTTGGGGTACAGAGGGAGATGATCTTGATGCGGAGGAAAAGGGGGAAAGGGACCAAGAGGCTTCCTTGGCTGATCAGAAAAATACATAGCAACCTAAGGGCAAAAAGCAGAAGCATATAAGAGGTGGAAACAGGAAGAAATTACTAAAGAGGAGTATACATCCTCAGTTCGCATTTGTAGGGAGGCAGTTAGAAAGGCCAAAGCTACCATGGCGCTGAGGATGGAATCCCAAATTAAGGATAACAAAAAATTGTTTTTTCAGATATATAGGGAGTAAAAGGAAGGCCCAGAGTGGTATAGGACCACTACTGAATGGGCAAAAGCAATTAGTGACAGACAGGAGGGGCAAGGCTGAACTCAATGAGTTCTTTGCCTCAGTATTCCTAAATGAGGGGCAAAACAAGTCTCACAATGGGATTGTAGAGAGGTAACAGCAGGGTGCCAGACTACCGAGTGTTGACCCTGAGATGTTGCAGAATCACTGGGAAGGACTGGATACGTTTAAGTCCACCTGAGGGTACTGAAAGGCACTGGCTGATGTCTTTGCACAACCACTGGCAAGAATATTTGAGCACTCCCGGTGCATGGGCCAGGTCCTGGAGGACTGGAAAAGGGCCATTGTGGTCCCTATTTTCAAGAAGTGGAGGAAGAATGATTCAGGAACTACAGGTCAGTCACTCTCACCTCCATCCTTGGT
Organism: Caiman crocodilus; assembly: GCA_030014935.1. NCBI lineage: Eukaryota > Metazoa > Chordata > Crocodylia > Alligatoridae > Caiman > Caiman crocodilus. The sequence goes on along the minus strand of JAGPOW010002698.1, from coordinate 1,828,793 downwards.
AAAGTCTTCGAAAAGATTATTAAGGCTCATATATGGGAAAGCCCAGCAGAAAAAAAAATATGCTGAGGGGAAACCAGCAAGGGTTTGTAGCAGGTAGATCATGCCCGACTAATCTAGACTCTTTTTATGACCAGGTTACAAAACAGCTGGATGAAGGAGTAGGGGTAGATATCATTTACTTAGACTTCAGGAAGGCCTTCGACATGGTATCCCCCTCCATACTGGTGAACAAAGAGGCTGTGACTTAGATGATTAGACAGTCCGGTGAGTGGCAAATTGGCTAGAGAGTCAAACCCAGAGAGTGGTGGTGGATGGGTTGGTACCGACCTGGAAGGATGTGGGCAGTGGGGTCCCACAGGGCTCAGTCCTTGGACAGATCCTCTTCAATGTTTTCATCAGTGACTTGGATGAGGGAGTGAAGTGTACTCTGCTTTCCACCCCCGCGTCCAAGTCGCTGATGAAGATGTTAAACATTGCAGGCCCGAGAACTGAGCCCTGGGGTACCCCACTGCTCACATCTCACCAGGTTGAGTACAACCCATCCACCACTACTCTCTGGGTGTGCCCCATCAGCTAATTTTTTACCCATCCAACTGTGCAGGCATCAATTTCACAGTAACTTAATTTTTTGATGAGGATGGGGTGAGAGACAGTGTCAAAGGCCTTCTTGAAGTCTAGAAATACTACACCTACAGTCTACAGCAACACCATCATCCAAGGATTTAGTTACTTTGTTGTAAAAGGCGATCAGGTTGGTCTGGCAGGACCTGCCTTTGGTGAACCCAGGCTGATTGCCCCTGAGCATGATCTCCCCTGCAGGCCCACCACAGATGTGCTCCTTGATGATCCTCTCCAAGAGCTTCCCAAGCACCGAGGAGAGGCTTACAGACCTATAATTACTTGGGTTCTTCTTCCTCCCTTCTTAAAAATAGGGAGCACATTAGCCAGTTTCCAATCCCCCACCACCTGGCCAGATGACCATGAATGCTCATACAGTCAGGCCAAAGACTCCGCGATGACCCCTGCCAGCTTCCTCAACACCCTTGGGTGAAGGGCATCTGGACCTGCAGATTTAAACATGTCTAGCACTTCCAGAATATCCTTAACTATGTCTCCACTTACTGAAGGCTTGATAGAGCTATCCCCAAGACTGTCTCTAACTCTGGTAGGTGGGATATCCCAATCCCTGTTCAGGGACCCTGTTCAGGGAAAAGACATTTGACAGGGTGGATCACAGTAACCTCACAGGCATGCTGAGGGCATTTGACTTTGTGTGGTTTTTCCAGGTTCTGTATGCCTCCAGGAAGTGTACAGTAAAGCTCAGCTGAACACTGACAAAGCCCATCCTGTTCAAGCTGCTTGAGCATCAAGGCTGCCTGCTATCAGGCCAGCTCTACATTGTCACTCTTGAGCCCTTTCTTTGCCTCCTGCACAAGCAGGTTTCATGCTCTGAGAGCCAGCCATGAGGCTGGTTCTGTCAGCGTATGGCAACAATGTGTTTCTTGCCATCTAGACCCAGGAAATCTGGCACAAGTAGTAGCCTGCTAGTCCATATACTTGGTGGCTTCCTTTGCCCTGGCTATTAATCTTTGACTATCATCCCTGTCTGTGTCTTCATATAATTTTCCCAAGTACTCAGTTACTGTCTTTTTAGTAGCTTCCCTGTTTCAGGAAAGCTAACAGTTTATTCCGTGGGCCTACACCCATAATTCGGTAAGGTAACAAATAGAACTTTTACCACCATGGGGCACCACCACTTCCCCTGTAGATGCTGCTGGAGCTGAGCCAGGGAGTCATGCTGAGTGAGCTGTCTCACCTGCAAAGCTGCTGATGCTTTGCTTCCCAGAAAGTGCTCCTGCCAGCTTCCTAGGGAGTCAACCAATGCTTACTCCACCAG
>JAGPOW010002698.1:1792699-1826592 GCA_030014935.1 Caiman crocodilus | reverse complement strand
AAGGAGAATGAACTCAGTCAACCCAGTAGAGTTTCTCTCCAGCATTTATACTTGATGTGTTTTCTGCTGATGAAGTAGGGGGGGAAAAAGTGTAGAATTAAAAAGGAGATGTGTAGGAGAAAACCTATCTTCCCTCTTCACTGTGCCATTAGTTTAGTCAATTGTATATGGACATTTTCGAGCCAGATGCCATTCCATCCTGCTTAACCTCTTTAAAAAATGCTAATATAAACGTTCTGTGTGCCCTTTGCCTTGATTCATTTTTGGGGAATCAGTATTAGGGATGAGGTGATGGTGTGTTACCTAGATTGATTGATTTCCTATACTGCAATATTGTGTTCTGCTGTATGTTAAAACTAACCATATCAGTGTGCTCCATATAGAGGTTGATGCTTTTGCTACCACCAGATTTGATCAGCCAATTCTGGTTTAATTAACTTAAAGCGCTCAGACATTTGGATCTCCATTCAATCTAAGGGTACTGAGCGTGCCCTGGGCTCTGTGTGAGGAGCTGTTTGCATGGACTGAGAGGTGCCCAATCCACTATGCACTGCTACTTCTGGTGGCCATGGTGTCCCAGCACACCTGAGCACCTGGCATGGGACCCTGAGCTATCACACTGCAGGCAGCAAGACTGGGCTGCCACACAACATTCCCCACTGCCTTGAGAACTACCTGTGGCTGTGCATATGAGTCCCTGCCGCACACTGGTAAGGAAGAGATTTCTGCTGTCATTGATGCATTTCTTGGTGTCTGAGAGGCATGTGCTCATTTAGCTGAAGAGGCATTGGCTGCTCAATAAAGTTTTGCATTTTAAACCACCTCTCTGCATGCTCTGGTGGGAACATGGGGCCGGGGCAATGCGTGTGGGCCATGCAGAGACATGGGGCAGGGCCAGGGCCAGGGCCAGGGCCAGGGGCAGGGGCAGATGTTGGGTGTGGAGTGCAGGCCTCACCACATGGCCAGGGCTGGCATGGTTGGTGGCTCTGCATGGTCATGGCTGTCAGCAATGGTATGTGGCTCTGGGAAGTGTCCTTAGATCATTGAGTATAGTGGGTGGGCAATCTGCTGGAGGCCTCCACCCCATGGAGGATCTGGCGCTGTTGGTGGCTGCTGGTGGTCATGTCTGACTCTGCTTTGTGGTGAGGACTGGTGCTGCAGAGCTGGCACACTAGGCACTGGTTTAGGTTCCATGGCTGCTGGTGGAGGGTAAAGCTGAGGAGCTCACTGGGATGGGCAGCTGCAGGTCCAAGGGTCTCTTCCCTGGTGACTTGTCACCCCAGATGCCAGTCCAAAGCATGGGCTTAGGCTGGCCACCTGTGTTGCTGTACAGAACATGGCTCCAGCCTGGGTCCCAGGGCATGAAGCTGTCTGTGAGTTGCTGGATAAGGGGCATAGACTTATGGGCATGCCCCCAACCAACAATTTTGTTCAGTGATGGCAACCCAGTGTGGCCTTGGCCTTGTGCCCACATTCCCACATCAGGGCTGACAACCCCTCATAGACATGGACATTGGAGCACCCACCCTGCTCAAACTGGTGCTGCACCTCCACATTGCCCCACAGTGCTATGAGGTTACCAGTCTCCTACATGGACCAGGTGGAGCCCCAAGTGGTGGGCATGAATGTGGGCTTGGGCATCAGTGGAGTTCCTGTGCCAGTTCTCTGGGCCTCCACATGGGTGTCCTTGTGCCTCCAGAGCCGGGAAGCTGCCTGCAGTGCCCAGAATAGGACCCTGGGTTGAGACTGACAGCCATGTAGCAGAAGCATTGCCTTTCAGCACTAGCAGGCTCAGAACAGGCTGCTGGCAGTGGTATGTGGGCAGGTGGAGCTGGATCCAGGGGTGAGAAGCTGCTTGCAGCTGGACCTTAGATGACACAGGCCTGGCAGGTGTGTGGCATTGCAGTGCCAGGCAGTGGTGCCAGGGCGCTGGCAGGCTGGTGAGGCTCACCTGTGCCCTGTCTAGGGAGCACAAAGGGCCTGGCGTCACCTCAGGCTGATGGTGTGCTCCAGGGCTCAAAAAGTCCGTGGGCTTTTAAAGGCCTGAGGCTGGGGCTACCATAGAGGTATCTGAGCCTCGAACAGGAAAGGCTCTCAGTCTTGATCCCTGATACTAATCTCAGGCTGGCTCAGTTTTGCTCTTTGGGTCATGTAAGCATATGTGCTAGACGTATATGTAGATGTGCATGCTTATTGCATAGTAAACTAAGCTACTATGCATTTAGCATCTTGTGTAAACCCGCCCACTCATAAGCTATTTTGGGAATCCTACTGCTGTCTTTAAAACATACAGTATAAAAAGTAAAGATATCTATGGTCTTTGTTTTTTGGTTGGGGAGGACGGGGAGGTGTAATTCCTGAAAAAATGCTAAGCATAAGCTTACCTTGATATAGTTTAACCTTTTTTAGCTAAACCATGCCAACCTCTTCATAACTACCATTCTTTCAAGTGGTAAAATTAAGTAAAAAGTGTATTATTTCAGAGTAACTTATATTTGTTCTTATTCAACATGCCTTATCTGGAAGCAAGTAGGGATAACTGAATGAAAAATTTCAACCAAATGACAAGTTTCTTTAAAAAAATCTTGATTTTCTTTAAAAAGTTTGAAATAGTGGGAAAAAATAGAAAGAGGTTTATTTCCAGAAATCAAAGTGTTATTTATGATATTCAGGTTGTTAAGAAAGAAATAAACAGAAAATCCTTGAGTTAAATAATTGTAGGAAAATAAACACTTCCTCCCTTTTTTGCTCAGAGATTTCCTGCAGCAGAAAGAAAAACATAATAATCCAAACCGGCTCTTGATTCACTCCTATCTTAAGAATATCCACACAGCTCTTTTCATACACTTACATATCTCAGTATAAGAAACAACTTTTGTTATACTGGTGCATATCTGAATGTAGACAATCACTGGATGAAACAGGGGCCCTAAATTGAAGCAGTGGGTTTTTAAAAACACCACTTCAGTTAAGGGCTGATTAAACACCCATGTTGTGCACACACTCCACTGACTTACCTGCCTCTTCAGCAGAAAGGGGAGAGTGAGCTGCTGGTGGGTGGAGCGGTCCACGGGCTGATTGAAAAGAAACTGTGCGTGGGGAGGCTGGTACTTTGCTCTGTGGCAGCTGAGGCCCTCCCCTCAGGCAGCACCGGCCCAGAGGCACCCGGCTTGGGTGGTTCTGTGGGGCACCGCAGGTGTGGAGGGGAAAGCCTGGCCTCCGTGCAGCTCAGGCAGGCAGGCAGGCTGGATGGCAGTGGGGGAGGAGGTCAGGCTCAACTCCTTTCTTGGGTGGACCATGCTGTCCTGGGCTGCTGTCAGGCTGCCTACGGGGCTTCCTGCAGAGCCATGGAGCTACACAAGCCCAGTGCTTCACTCCACAGCTGTAGGGGCAGCAGACTAAAACTCCTTCAAGGAGTTTTATTTTGCTGCACCCCAAGTCATTAAAGGTGCATTACCCCACCAAATTTCCTAGAGCGGCTGCCATTCATCATTCATGCATAATACACCATTGAAGAGCATACAGGTACTGAAATAAACATATAGTCTGCCCTCTGGGGTGCAGTGATATAGCAGTTAGAACATGAGAGCTGCCACTGACTATGTCAGAAAATGAAGGGTCCATCTTGCCCTTTATCCTTTGTCCCACAGTGGCAAAAAACTGATGCTGAAAGGGAGAGTGAACTGCATATGACAAGGGTTTTTTGTTTGTTTGTTTGTTTTTCCCCGTTCCTTTCTCGCTTGCCGACTCCAGCACTTAAGTTCCAGGAAGTTCTGATTCAGCAGATGTATCCCTAATTCCCATGCTCAATAGCTACTAATGCTCCTTTCCTCCAATAATTTAGCTTCTTTATTTTCTCCTCATATGGGTGCCTCTCCATATCACTAATCATCCTTATTTTCCGTCTCTGTATTTTCTGTGATTCTTCTATATTGTTTTATTTATTTATTTATTTATTGAAGTGTAGGGATCAAAACTGGACACAGGAGTCACAATATGAATGGACCATGGATTTATAATGGCATAATGATAAATTTACTTTTGATTCCAGTTCCTTTATTAATAGCCCCCAATATTTTGTTTTCATTTTTATGGCTACTGAGCACTGAACTGGTGATTTTTGTGGACTGTTCACAATGACTCCCAAATATTCCTCCTGTGTGATAGTGGTGAATGTAGATCCCATTAAGGTGTAGGTATAGTTTGGGTATTTGAACCCATCTGCACCACTTTTCACTTATCTACATTGAATTCCATTTGCCATTTAGTTATCTATTCCGTCAATAGTGCTAGTTGCTGTTGTAGTCCTCTTTGGGCTTTGATGCTTTGAGATATTTTGTGTAATCTGCAAATTTGGCCACTCCACTGCTCACCCCTTTTTCCAGATCATTTATGAATATGTTAAATAGCTGTGGTTCCAACAATGATCCTTGAGGGACCCCGCTGGTTACTTCTTTCCACCCTCAGAGCTAACTATTTCTACTCACTCTTTGCTTTCTGTTTTTAAGACAATGTCTAATGCATGAGTGGACCTTCCCTATAATCCCATGACTACCTAACTTAGTTAAGAGTCTCTGATGGGTGACTTCTCTCTTGAAAGGAGTGTACCTGGGGAAGGAATCTCTCCAACACTGCCCACAGTCAATACAGATGTAGAGAATCCATTAGTTTATCAGCAATGGCCTTCACTCTTTATCATCCCTTTTACAGACTGATCATCCAAAGAACCAGTTGAATCCCTGGCAGAGCTTCACTTTTGAATGTATTTAAAAAATATATTACCTTTGTGTCTCCAGCAAGTTTCTCCTCAATTTTTTTCTTAATTTCTCTATCTGCACTGTAACATTTTTTTTTTCAAAAGTTTCAATTGTTTTGTTTCATTTTGTTTTTATTCATTAAGATTTTACTTCCACTTCTGGAAAAAAACCTCATTTCTGCCTTTTACCTCTGCAACTCTATATTAACTCTGTCTCTTAAGGCATCTATTTACACTACCAGTGAGGCAACTTTGAGCCCTGTTCTGCAGACACATGCCTAAGACTGGCTGCAAAAAGGCACTCAGATATGAATTCTAATGGCATTGCCTATTTGAATGCTATTAGCTGCACTTTTAGTGTGCTGTTATCAGGGTGGTTTAATAGATCTTCAAAACCCAGGTGGACTCTAAGTGGTTCATTCTACATTCATCCAGGCAATGAATTTTCCAACTTACCACTTAACCTGTGAAGGGAAGAAGATAAGTGCTTGAGTCTGGTGAAGGCTGCTTTGGATAAAGGAGATTTCCTTGACAGTGTTTATGCCTAAGTAATATCTGGGAATATAATTCCTGAAGGGTTGTTGAACAGTGAGCTACCAGGGGACTTATTATCATTTCCCTTTATGTCTCCTGAGAGATGGCACAAACACAAACAGACTGTTGTTTTTAGAAGATGTGTAAAATCTAAAGTGTTCCAGCTGGTCATCTCTTCTTTATCATAAAGAGGCCAGTTATGTGGGACAAAGCTTTATGCCACTTCCCCAGGAGAATATCTGTCTCCTGGTCTCCCCCCTGCTCCAGTGAGGAGAGAAGTCCTGCACAAATCTTATACCTGCCAAGCTGTATATCCTTCTATTTAAGTGTTGTGACCTGCATGGCTGAGCATACTGGAGAATGGAGACAAACTGATTCACTTGCCCTGCGCTTTTTTGCTTACATGCCATGAAGGAGCCCCATAGAGGCTGCTATTTTTCCTGCAGTTTGTTGATGCAAAGGGTTATAGAGTACTTTACAATTGCTTTTTCTCTTGTATGGGAGTGAAGGTTGAGATATGCTATGAACCCCTGGAAACTTTTTTCTAGTTTTCATCTACCATGGGATACAAAGTTCACATGTAAAAGGACCTGTGAAGTAACTTGTAACTAAGATGAAGATCCATATTCATTGGACTTCAGCTGGCCTGAAGCACCTAAGTCACAAAGTGGATGAAGATTGATGCTGCTCTGTCAGCAAAAAACAGGTTAGGTGCTTAAATTCATTCAGAGTCTACATCTTGAAATGGAAAGATTGCTACAAGGCTAAACTAGGACTTCCATGTATGAACAGAAGTGTTCAGTCTGAGCAATGTGCCTAACTGCTGCCAAGATCCTTTTGCAGTCCAGGGAAACAATAAAGCTTCACCTAAACTTTGACTGAGTTCCAAGAAGGGCCCAATCTTTTAGGCATGCTTTTAGTCCTCCAACATACACCAGCCATGCAAAATACAGCAGATGCATGCACTTTCAGTCTGGAAAATTAATACAGGAAAGGGAATGGCAACATTATGTGCACTAGCTTATGTAGTTACTAGCATCCACCCTGGAAGTGGGAAGCCTGAATTATAGGATGACAAGGCTCTTCTCAAACTTCTGCCTGTCTAATGAATGCACTAACCACCAGGCCATAGAAAATTCCGGGTATGGATGTCACTAACTGTTCCACTGAAAACAAGCTATTCTGCAGATAAGAATGTGAGAGTCATTAGTCCATAAAGAAAGCAAACAAGATAGAGACTTACTCTATAACCTACTAGTTAATATGTCACTAGGATAATAGAATCATAGAATCATAGAAGTCGGTTCAGGAGGGACCTTATAGATTTTCAAGTCTGACCCTCTGCCTGGGCAGGATGAAAACTGGGAGCAAATTACCCCAGCCAGGTAGGCATCGAGCCGCTTCTTAAACACCCCCAGGGTAGGAGCCAGCACCACTTCACTTGGAAGTCTGTCCTAGATCCTAGCTGCCCTAACTGTGAGGTAGTTCTTATGGCTATCTAATTTAAACCCACTCTCCAAAAACTTGTGGCTGTTATTCCTTGTTATCCCAGGGAGTGCTAGGGGAAACAAGGTCTCCCCCAAACCTTTCTGGTCCCCCCTAGTGAGTTTATAGATGTTCACAAGGTCCCCGCTCAGCCTCCTTTTGTGAAGGCTGAACAGGTTCAGGTCCCGTAGCCTCTCATTGTAGATTTTGCCTTGCTGTTCCCAGATCATGCGGGTGGCCCTTCTCTGGACCCTCTCAATGTTGTCCATGTGGGCACCGAGAAACGCCAGCGGAATGGGGCCGCTGATAGAGTGGAATTAGTTGTACGAGAGGCAGCAGTGGTTGAAACAAAAAAACCCTTTCCTTACAAGCTGTATACACGAGGTATGCAGTGTAGGCACAATCCGTAGACAAACACAAACGAAACTGTAGACAGGCACACCGATGCTCACACTCAAGTAGGGTATGGGGTACGTTGTGGAAATTGCAACGGGGAGTAGTTGGTGGTTGATCAGGCCCCTCTGTGGCTCTATAGTGCACGTGGGGATCTCTCCCTATGCACATCTGAGCTCTCCTCTGATTTGGGCAGATATCACCCAAGCCTTTTATATGGCCAGCGAGCCATTTGCTGACCACCATGTGTGCATAATTTACACTGAGCCAATTGTGAGCATGCACTCGATGGTGCAGCTGAAAGCTTTTAGCAGGCTCTGATTCTGCACCAAGGACTTTTCCCGCCTTACAGGGGAAATTCTTGCACTGGGGACTCACAGTGTGCCTGAACGCGGGTGTGCTGAGGCATCTCTTAACCATTTAGCTCTGACAGTCGACATCCCTCTTGAAGTGGGGTGCCCAGAACTGGACACAATACTCCAGCTGTGGCCTGACCAGAGTCGCATAGAGGGGGAGGAACGCCTCTTTGGACCTACTTGAGATGCACCTGTGGATTCACGATAGGGTCCGGTTAGCCCTGCCGACCATGACATCGTATTAACGGCCCATGTTCATCTTGGAATCAACGATGACTCCAAGATCCCTTTCTGACTCTGTGCTCTCAAGAAGGGAGTTTCCCATCTTATAAGTGTGCTGCTGGTTACTACTGCCCAAGTGCAGCACCCTGCACTTCTCTGTTTTGAAACACATCCATTTCTTAGCCCACCCTTGGAACCTATCCATGGCTTTCTGCAGTCTTTCCCTCCCTACTAGCATGCCCACCTCACACCACATTTTGGTATCATCAGCAAATTTGAACAGGTTGCTTTTCACCCCAGCATCCAAGGTTCTGATAAAGAGATTGAACGGTGTGGGCCCAAGGACCAGGCCCTGGGGGACTCCACTTCCCGCTTCCCGCCAGGTGGAATATGACCTGTCCACCACCACCCTCTGAGTATGACCCGTCAGCCAATTAGAAATTCATCTGACCATGTAGGCATCAGTGCCACAATCACCTAATTTTTTTTAATGAGGATGGAATGGGAGACAGTGTCAAAGACCGTGCTGAAGTCCAGAAAGACTACATTCACGGTGACACCTGCATCCAATGTTCTTGTGACCTGATCGTAAAAGGCAATCAGGTTGGTGTGACATGACCTGCCCCTAATGAAACAGTGCTGGTTGGCCTCGAGCACCATCCCCGATGCTGGCCCATCACAGATATGCTCCTTGATGATCTTCTCCAAGAATTCCCCATTATTGAGGTAAGACTGATGGGCGAATCGTTGCCCGGGTCCTCCCTCCTCCCTTTCTTAAAGATGGGGATCACATTGGCTATCTTCCAATTATCTAGCACCTGGCCCGAGCACTATGAGCACTCATAAAGCCATGCCAAGAGCCCAGCAATAACCCCTGCTAGCTGTCTCAACACCCTGGGGTGGAGAGCATCTGGACCTGCTGACTTGAACATGCCCAGCCCCTCCAGTAGCACTCTAACCCAGTCCTCCTCAACCTTAGGTCTTGAGGCATTCTCCTTGAGTCCATTTTGAAACATGGTGGGGGAGTCCCTGTTCCTGCACAAGAAAACGGAGGTGAAGAATTTGTTAAAGACGTCTGCCTTCTCCTCCGGTGCAACCACCAGATTGCCCAGCGCAATCTTGCAGGGGCCCCACATTTCCCGTGGCCTTCTTCATCCTCCCCATATATTTGAAAAAAAGGATTTTTTATTATCTTTGATATTGGACATTATTCCTAGCTCTAGATCTGCCTTAGGTTTCCTAACAGCCCCCCTACATGCCCGAGAAGTGGAGGTATACTCTTCTGTGGAGATAGCGCCCTCCTTTCCACCGGGTGTACACCTTGGCAACCAGGCATTCCTGGACATCCTTGGTGACCCAGGGAGGCTTTTGGGAATTCTTGCCCCCCTTGCTTCTTGTTCAGATTGTCACCCCTTGGGCCCCTTCATTTAACTTTCACTTCTCCCAGGTGCCCCAGTCACCTGCGGAGTGTTCATGATTGAGAGTGGGGTCAGGGGTAGAAAGGTAAGAAAGGTTTATTGATTCAGCAAAAACACAACTATGCATAGTGACAAGACAAACAATGACAGACAAGAATAATTCATGTTGGCAACTTATCGGCAAGTCCCTCTGATGCCTTATGTATGACAAGTTTCTCTTTGCACAAAGTTCAGAGAAGTCAGGTGTCCCTGATCATCACTGTCTGAGAGGTACCAGGAAAAACCCTGGAATGCAGTCCTTGGGCTCCTCGAGATCTGCAGGCCCACTGATCCAGGCTAACAGCTATCTAATCCTTTTCACAGAGCTGTATGATAGATGTGGGTCATACATACATAAAGAGCAGAGTCCCATACAACATGGAAACAGTTATTAGGTGGGAGGCACATGCAGAGAAGGCTTTGTGCCTGTCCTTGGCAATGCGGATCCACAGGATAGCAAAGATAATACACAGGTAGGAGACAGAAATAATTAGAATTGTATTTAATATGGCTACAGCAGCAAAGACAACATGCACCATAGCATGGAAGTGGGTATGGGAGCAGGAGAGTTTCTGGAGTGGTGGGATATCACAAAAAGAGTGACTGATGACATTAGGGCCACAAAAGGGCATGCTGAACAAAGAACCTGTGTGAGTAATGGCATAGGCACAGGTGCATGAGTATGACCCAACTACAAGCCAGAAACAGGCTTTCCTGGACATAATGAGTGTATAAAGTAGTGGTTTACATATAGCTATGAATCGATCATATGCCATCACCAACATGGGTTCATTAGAGGCAGGTCCTATCAGACCAACCTGATGGCCTTCTATGACCAGGTCACAAAATCCTTGGACACAGGTGTTGCGGTCTTTCTGGACTTTAGAAAGGTCTTCAACTATGTCTCTCACCTCATTCTCATTAAAAATAAATAAATAAATAAATAAATTGGAGACTGTGGTGTCAATACATACACAGTCAGATGGGTCACTAGTTAGCTGGAGGGCCGCACTCAGAGAGTGGTGGTGGATGGGTCTTATTCAACCTGGAGAGAGGCGAGCAGTGGGGCTCCACAGGGCTCAGTCCTCGGATCCGCACTGTTCAACATCTTCATCAGTGACTTGGATAGCACCCTTTTCAAATTCACAGATGACACTATGATGTGGTGAGAAGTGGGAATTCTAAAAGGGAGGAATAGGCTGCAATTAGACCTGGACAGGTTACAGGGGTCAGCAGCATACCTACAGGCTGGGGAACTCCATTCTTGTCAGTGCACAGGCAGAAAAAAATCTTGGAATTATTATTGATGCCAAAATGAACATGGCCCAACAGTGTGGGGACGTGGTTAGAAAGGCCAGCCATACCTTGTCACGCATCCACAGATACATCTCAAGCAGGTCCAAGGAGGTGATCTTCCTCCTCTATGCAACACTGGTTAGGCCGGAGTGGGAGTACTGCATGCAGTTCTGGGTGTCACACTTCAGGAGGGATGTGGACAACATGGACAGGGTCCAGAAGAGGGCCACCAAGGACATGATCCTGCCCCTCTATACAACACTGGTGAGGTTGCAGTTGGAATACTGTGTCCAGTTCTGGAATCTACACTTCAGTAGGATGTGGGCAACATGGAGAGGGTCCAGAGGAGGGCCACCCACATGATCGGGGTCAGCAGGTCAGACCCTACAAGGACATGTTAAGGGACCTGTTCAGCCTCCACAAGAGAAGGCTGAGGGGAGATCTAGTGGCCGTTTACAAACTAGTTAGGGGGGAGGGGAACAGCAGGCATTGGGAGAGTCCCTGTTCCCCCAAGCACTACAAGGAGTGACAAGAAATAGTGGTCACAAGCTGGCAGAGGATAGAGTCTGGCTAGATATCAGGAGGCGCTACTTCACTGTCAGGGAGTATAGTATCTGGAGCAAACTTCTAAGAGAAGTGGTGCTGGCTTTTACCCTGGGAGTTTTTAAAAGGAGGCTGGATGAACACCTTGCTGGGGTCATTTGTCGCCAATACTCTTTCCTGCCATGGCAGAGGGTCGAACTTGATGAACTACTCAGGTCCTTTCTGACCCTGCCTACTATGAAACTATGACACTGAAGCCCACAAGTTAAGACATCCACCTATTTTGAGTTCACGTGTATCCACAGTCTATATATGGCAAGAATTTAGATTTGTCAAGTCTTGAGATAGTTGTTGGGTACTTCAGAAGGAGCTGCAAAAGCAACAGGACAAAGAATAAATTGATAGATCATAAGGCTACATGTAAAATCATACTTAACCACAGTATTGGAAGGTTTTGTGTTGTGTTTGTTTTGATTTGTTTTGATGTTGTTTTGCATACATGGAGAGCTCTACCACTGAATGGGTGTTACTGGCTTTTCATATCACCAAATGTCTCTTTGGGAAGCAGTACTGAAAAATGTTACTGACCACAGGAAGGAAAGAAAGGTAAAGGATATGTAATGAAAGAACATATGAAAACCAAGGCAGGGGGAGGAGCAGAGGCCTTCAGGGGTAGAATTCTAGGAAGAAACATACAGGGCAGGGTGGTAGCAGAGGGGAGGAAAATATTATGGGGTTAAGTTTGCTATCTCTGGCAACTTGTACACACCATGGGGGTTTACTTTCGTTTAATTTTGCCTCTGTATTCCTGAACATGGATCAGGATAAATCTCCCAATTGGATCATAGACAGGCATAAAGGAGGAACTAGCCTGTAAATTATTAGCAACAACTTAGTTAAGAGGCACTTGGAGGTGGTGGATGTGTTTAATTCAGCAGGCCTGAATGACCTTTATCCAAGGGTGCTGAAGAAATCGGCTGGCATCATAGCAGAGCCATTGGCATGGCTGTTCAATCACTCCAGATGCTCAGCTGAGGTCCCAGAGGACTGAAAAAAGGTCCAATATGGTCTCAATTTTCATAGATTTAATAGATTTCATAGACATTAGGGCTGGTAGGGACTTTGGAAGATTGAGTTCAGCACCTCGCCCAAAGGGCAGGAAGTCAGATGGGGTCACAGAATCCCAGAACAATAAGCATCCAATTTTCTCTTGAAGGTGTTCAATGTAGGCACTTGAACCAGTTCTGATGGTAGGCTATTCCAGACCCTGGGGGCTCGGACAGTAACGAAATTCGTACTAGTGTCCAGCCTGAAATGGTCTTGCAGTAGTTTATAACTGTTAGACTGCATTATCCCTTGGGGTGTTCTAGTGAACAACCATTCCCCCAGATACTGGTGGTAACCCCTGATAAACTTATCGGTGGTCATCAGATCACACCTGAGTCTGCGCTGTTCCCGGCTAAAGAATTCCATAGCTCTCAGCCTGCCGTTGTAAGGTTTGCTTTCCTGGCCTCTGGTCATGCATATGGCTCTTCTCTGGACCCTCTCAAGCTTCTCCACACCCTTTTCGAACTGTGGGGCCCAAAACTGGACACAGTACTCAAGCTGCGGCCTCACCAAGGCTGAGTACAAGGGGAGAATAACATCCCCAGATTTGCTCGAGAAGCATTTATGGATAAAAGCCAGCAGTTTGCTCACTTTACTAGCTGCAGCATTGCACTGCAGGCTCATGTTCATCTTGTGGACAATGATGACCTACAAGTCTGTTTCTTCTGTAGTGCTAGCCAGCCTAGCACTGCTGAGCCTATAAGGATGCTGCAGGTTTTTCCGCCCAAGGTGGAGAACATTGCATTTTTCAGTGTTAAACACCATCAGGTTCTCATCCACTCATTTGCTGAGCCTGTCCAGGTCAGCCTGGATCACCCTCCTGTCCTCAGGAGTGTATGCTTTGCCCCAAAGTTTGGAGTCATCAGTGAACTTGGCCAGTCCACTTCTGACTCCAATGTCCACATAATTAATGAAGATGTTCAACAATATGGATGCAAGGACAGAGCCTTGTGGGACCCCACTGGTCACAGGGCACCATGACAATTGACTTCCATCAATTACCACCCTCTGGGTCTGACCATGGATCCAATTTCCCATCCAGCAGATCATGGTGGACCCAAGGCCACATTTGGCCAGTTTCGCCAAGAGGTGATCATGGGATACCAGATTGAATGCTTTTCTGATGTCAAGATATATGACATCAATTTCTTCTCCCTTGTGCAGGTGATAGGTCACTTGGTCATAAAAGGAAATGATATTGGCCAAGCAAGAACTACCCGCAACAAACCTGTGCTGCCTATCCCTCAGGATGTTGGCGTCAGCCAGTCCATTAAGGATGACCTCTTTAATAAACTTTTCAAAGATCTTCCCCGGGATAGAAGTGAGGCTGATGAGCCTATAGTTAGCCAGATCCACTTTCTTCCCTTTCTTGAAGATAGGCACCACATTGGCCTTCTTCCAATCTTCAGCCAGCTGACTTGAAGGTATCCAGCTTCTCAAGATGTTCCTTCATGAAGTCAGCATTAATGGAGGGCAGGGGATCACCCTCATCCAGACTTCCCTGTCCTGTAGCGGGGATGGGCATCCCATGTGACTGATGAAAGACCAACGCAAAGTACTCATTTAATAGGTTGGATTTTTCCTAGGCATCAAATGTCAGTTGCCCCATCTGATTCAGCAGGGGTCCAATGCTGCCTCTGCTTTTCCCCTGGCTCCCCACATATCTGAAAAAGGACTTTTTATTGTCCTTGATGCTCGAAGGTAGTTGGAGTTCAGTTGCCACCTTGGCTTTCCTGGTATGCTCGCTGCAGGACCGGACCAGTACAGAATAATCCTCCTTGGAGGTAGCTCCCATCCTCCATCCCTTGTAAGCCTTTCATTTTAGCCTCAGGAGGTCTTTCTAGCCTCATTAAACAATGGCTAACTAGAAGGGGGCGGGTTCGCCTTTGAAATCCCTCTGCAGCTAGATGAAGCCTTTCTAATGATACCAGAAAGACAGCACGTCAACAGTCTTGTAACCCCGGTATCAGAAAAAAAGAAACTGCTTTGTGACAAACAGAGGTCCAGTGTTTCAGGATAAAGTAATGATTCGATGGTGTTTAGAAGACAGTTAGGTATAGAACTAGCAAGTCCTCTTTCACATCAGAAACATAAAAGCCTCATGAAATCTCTTATGCATTTTGTTGTTATGGCAGACTGAAATATTACATGAGAAAGAGACTTTTTGAGGACTGCATAGGCTGTCTCTGAGCTGCACCAGGGCAAGGAAGCCATGATTGTGTGAACTGGATAGATGAGGATATAAATTGCACAATTTGGGAACTTTGAATTGAGTTGTGTATGGAAAGCGCTTTAAATCTGTTTTTGAGATAGGGTATGTTGTGCATTATCTGAACCTCACTGAGAAGCATTTAGCTCAGGGCATAATCACTATTCATTTTGTTGAAGACCCAAAGTCTGCTATATATGGAGTGAACCATGAAGAAGATAAGCCTCTGGTCCCATATACTGAATGCTTAATTGGCACAGAAATGACAAATTCCTACTCTGGAAACAAGTTAAAAAGAATATCGTATAAAATGTTGGGGCGGGGTGGGGAGGTTGGCACAGTACATTTTGTACTGATTTTGATGGAAATAAAGATTTTTTTTTTCAAATGAAATCTCCTTGGTGTCACATGCTGTTGCTTCAGTCTCTTGGGGAGGGGGCAAAGGGTGAATAACCCATGAGGGTATGGATGGTTGTAGGGATCTGTTGTCCTAAAAACCATAACGAAAGGTTAGCTTGGGCATTGTACTGTACCATTCCTACACAATGCGGGTAAACAGGTTCCCTTCAAAAGCACATGTTCAAACATGTCTGAGGAAGTCTATGGAAAATGTTGATGGGAAACCATCTGCAATTAACCAGACCTATTGACTATAGCCAGGGGTGGGAGGGAGGGAGGGGGTTGTTTACACCTAAGAACATTACAATGAACCTGGAAGGGTCACACCACACCAAAACTGAATAGATTTGGTTCCACTACAGTGGCTCTATATGGACCAGCCACAAACCAGAACAGAAAAAGCAGTGTCAGTCAGGATCCTGTGTCCCATCACTGTATGAATTGGAGAGAGAGTCTTCATAAATGTGCAAAACAGAATCAAAGGCCCAGGCATCCATTAAACATTAAAAAAACATTTAAAAATAACATTAAAAAATAACATTAAAAAAAAAAAATCAGAAAGAAAGAATCCAGCAGAATATAAACTCTGCAGTTTGGGGCAGAAAAAAACCCTTTTCTCTGGATGCTCATCTGCTTCAGAACAGACCCTTGGTATATATTCATTATTTTTACTTTATATGCATACATGCACCTTTTCTATTTGTTCACACTGCCTTTCACATACTGTTTCTTTTGGTCTTTATTATAGAGTGCCTATTTATTAGGAAAACAGAAAATAACTTTTTTTCCCCCTCAAGAAAACACTTTCTTCCAAGTGGTAAATTTGCTTCAGAACAGAGTCATGTGTATATTCATTAGTGTTACTCTGTAGGTGTGAGATGCTTAACTTCACATTAGTGTAGTTTACTTTGAAGCAAGTATGTGTGTCCACACTTACCACTCAAGGGGGAAAAACTCATGTATAGAAATGGTCAGCTTAGGTATCCATTTAATAGATTCCTTAAACTTTTTTGCCAATGAAACTTAGCAAGCTTCCCCACATAATTGGGTATGAAGGAGCCTGGAGGTGTTTAGAGGAGTTTCGCTTTGTGAATCTGGAGTTGGTGCCTCTACACATGGCATATGCAGCCAGGATAGCCTGCATGGTATGCAAGATATGCAGCATTTGGTGACATACACAGCTGCATTGATGGATGAAATCGCTATTTCCCATACTTTTTTAACGTCAGAAAAACAGAATTATTTGGGACCTCTCCCAAAGGCAGAGTACTATGAGGCTGAATGTATGATGGCTGGTGAGAAAGAGCAGGTTTTTTAGAATGGCTTAGGTTGGGACTGTAAGGGATGGTATACGGAGTAAAAAGAACCTGTAATAGGTTTGTATTAGTAGTCTTTTAGGCACTAGATGGGGGAGGGGGCAGACACGCTTAACAACTTCATCTACTGTGAAAAATTCATTGGTGAATGTTTGTTCATAACCTTTTCCAAATCTATCTTTGTTTTTTGACATCCTCACATTGTGATATTTTCTGAACAGGGATGCTGCTGCTTTTATTTTGAAAAAGTCCCCATACATTGTTTTCCACACTCATGGCGAGTTTGAGGAGTTCACATTAACAGGTCTGGCATGGATAGTTTTGTGAAAGCGGTGGTTATAACTGTTTATAAAGTTGGGTAATCCATCACTCTAGATAAAGGTGTTGTGAGGTGTAAAATACCTCTGCATCTTTGATTTTAACATTCTGTTAAATCACTCTACAACAACTGCTTTCACTTCATTATTCATAACAAAATAGTGGATATTATACTGCTTTAACAGTTTGCTTAAAGGCTTGCTTAAAAATCTCTTGCTCTGAACAAGCTGTAATTTATGAGGCATGCAACCTCCTAAGAAAGTGGTTTCAAAGCTCTGGAATATTTCACCTGCCAACTTGTCTTCAGGTCCAGGGCCCAGGCATGCATTGACAATATGTTTATCAAAGTTGAGATGTATTTAAACTCACTGTTGTGTTTGGAGAGCTGCTGCATATCCATTATATCTGCCTGCCATTGTGCATCCACATCTGAAACAGTTTGTTTTTTTTTTCCTTTTAAAATGTCTTCTCATTGGATTGCATAGGGCATAAGCAACCTGATTTGAAAGCCAGGTGGTCACTTGGCTTCTGTTCAGATTCGTATTCTGACTTTTGGCCACTTCAGAAAGTGAGTTCACACCACCATAACTCAGCCCTACCACAGTCCCAGCACCCAGACACTTTCCCCTAGCCCCAAAGGCACCCACTCCCTATTATTGGTACTGAATTACCAGTCCCAGAATACACACAAGGTGATTGGTCCACCTGGTCAGTATGTAAACGCCACCTTGAGGTTCTCTGCCTGAGTGTCCAATGTCAGCAACCTTGGAGGTCAGGGGCTGATGCCAATTCTCTCTTTGCTGTTCTGAAAACTCTTCTTTTTGTATCGTTTCTTCTCCGATGACTCTTTATCTCTGGGCATGATTAACTGGTCTTCCTGTGGTCATCACACTGTCCATATCCGGTATTGTCAGCCAAAATCCCATTTTCATAAACCTATCACATGCCCACATCCTAATTTGGGGCTTTACCAATTTCCTCCTAATTTGGTCTGTTCCCCCAAAACTGGAAAGCGTAAGATGTTTTGCAAGCAGGCACTGTGGCTCTGAAAACCTGGAACCAGGACTGTCTCTATTATGAAAATAAAAATGTAGATGTTTTCAGTTACCCAGGATGTGCATATCTATTGGCCTTGTTGTTTGCCTGCCTGTCTGCTTTTGAACCATAAGAACTGTGTAAGAAAACAGGCTTTTAGAAATAAATTAACCTTTGCTGTTCTGCTATAACCATTATTCTTATATACATATGTTTGTGTGTGTGTGTGTGTGTGTGTGTGTGTGTGAGTGAGTGTGTTCAGACACTGGTAGAAGAGAGAACAAGCAATAATATATGGTCCAATATCTCAGCCTTGTAATTGAGGCTTGTTGCACTTCCAAATACTTGTGAATTTTGAAGTCAAAACTACTTTCAAGATTCAGAACTGAACAGAGCATCTCTCCACCTCTGCAAAAAGGTACAAATAGTGCATTATTTATTATTTATTGCTCTGCTCAAGTCCTCATACAACATCAAAACATCATAACATCAGGTTGAGAGAGGATGTTTATGTTAGTCCTACAAAATTGTCAGGGACAGAGTTGCTGAAGAATGCCACAGTTCTTTGTCACAAATTGAACACTGCTGGGAATGAAAACTTGTCCCCAGCAGCTTGCAGTGATCATTCCCTGATGTATTTTCTTCAACAGGGACACATGCTGTGTAAGTTTGTTCAGTATTCTTCTCATTAATGTAGTAATAATTTACTCTGTCAGTGTGTCTACATGTGCATTAGATCTGGAAGCATTTTCCACATGAGTAAAATATGTGTGAGTAAACAGTCCTGGGCAGATGTCCACACATGCAGGGAAGTGGAAGCAGATTTGCTGCTAATGGCAGCAAACTGCTACTGCTTCTTGGGGCCCTGCAGTGGACCCCAGCCACCACCAGACAGAGCTCTAGGCTTCCCCTGGGTGCTAGGCCAGGGCCTGGCAGAGGGCACTGGGACAGGAGACAGCTGTCTCGTGGCCAGGGTTGAGACATTGCTCCCTGCCCCTGGGAGGCTGCCTGCTGCTGGGGCAGGGACAAGGTACCCCTGCCCCAGGAGCAGAACTCCTAGCCCTGGCTCCCCAGCTGAGGTCAGGAGACTCGGAAAGAACTGCAGGGGAGGGGCAGGTCCCAGTCCCCTGCCCTGATCTGCTGGTGTGGCAGGTAGCAGTGAGCCCCCAGCAGGGTGAGGATTCACTGCCCAACTGAGGGCTCACTACTAGCTGCCACACTGGCAGATTGAGGCAGGGGGCTTGGACCTGGTCCTCCCCTGAAGCTCTTTCCAAGCCCCATGCTTCAATTGCTCCAGTGAGGCATGAGGCTGGGACCTGCCCCTGACCAGGACAGTTCCCAGCTCCTGCTCCAAAATCTTGGGGCAGGGGCTGGAGACCCTGTTTCATTCTCAGCTCTGTGATCGAGGAACAGGCCGGGGATACTGTCCTCACCCAGCTACAGAATCATGGATCTGGGCAAGGAGCAGATTCCCCAGACCCCACCAGTACCAGCTCTGGGACTGTGGGGCTGGCACTAGGAGATCCTTATCTCCCAAACCCAGCTCTGCGGTTCACGGGGCTCAGGCTGGGAGATAAGGCTTTCCCAGTGCTAGATCTGTGGTTGCAGACCTGTGGTGCTGGGAGATAAGGATCTTGGACTGAGCTCAGGATGGGAGATAAAGTAGGGCCTGGAAGATAAGGATAAGGATCACTCAGCCCCCACTCCCTGATCACAGTCTCAGAATGGTGCTCCCTACTCCTGAGGAAGGGGGGCAGAGTCCCCACCCAGGCTTCGGTGGTAGAGCCTGCCCCAGAAGCAAGCAGCTCCCAGGGGCAGGGACCAATATCCCACCTTCTACTGATAGGCTTACTGGGAACAGATTTGCTCCTGGTCAGGTGTCTCCATGAGTGCTACTGCACCATAAACTGTGTTACTGCACAGTACAATGTCTCCTGCAGACATACCCTGTTCTTCCACATTTGTAGATCTGAAAATGTCCACAGCAAAGAAATCAGTGTCTATTAGAAGTGAAATCAGAGTGTAACTAAATTTGCAAATTCCAGCTAGCTCTACTAATGAGATATAAATGAGGGTTCCAATGAAGAAAAAGAAAAGAAAAGAAAAGAAAAGAAAAGAAAAGAAGATAGAGGGACAAATAGAGAGACTTTCAGGTGCCCAAATACACCTATTAGCATAGTGGGCAGGGGACAGATAAAAGATGGCAAATTTACAGTTTTTGTTTTACATGATTTAGACTATAAACTCCAATTTCCCACATGACTGAAAAGTGTCCTAAACCAGAGACATTTAGCTAGTTTATGTTGGATGAGGTCCTTTTACTTTGTTTGTGTTTTTTTAACTGGAAATCTTAGCAGGCTAACACTGGTTTGCATGGCCTCTAGGAAACTCTTTTTGAATTAAGATTTTCTTGACAGAAAAAAGAAGTCTCAGTAGAAAATGCCCACCATTTCTGAATCATAAAAAAGTGAGAGAAGAAACAAAACAAATGTAACATGATACATAAAAAGGACTTTTTTTCCCCACATCCTTCAGTAGCTGTAAAGGCTTTTTAGGCCTGATGTGGCCCCTAGGAGGTTAGACCTAATCAATGAAGTATTTTTCATGAATGAGTTACTTGTTCTAAAGAAGTGACAAAGTTACTATATCATAATCAGGGATCCTGTTTTTTTCTGATAAGAAAAAAAAATCCCAGTTTTTTAACTAGGCAGTGAGCAAACAGGGAGATCAAACAGGAGAAGCAGTCTGAAGACAGTTTGTTAATCAGTTTGAAAGTCTGTTTGCACCCTCCCACCCTGTCTCCCATTTGAAGGGGAGCCTTCAAGCTTGGTGAGAGGAAGCAGGAAAATGGGAAATTTTGGGGACCAAAGAACAGTAAACAGACCAACTTACAGGTGAGTTTGCTAGGGAATGTGTGCTTGAAAGAAGGGCAAGAGGAGAGAGGAGGCAGATTAAGAGACTCAGGGAAATGGACGGAGGATGTCACAGTGCTGAAGCCACTGCCAGTGCCTCTGCTTACATCTGTGAGGTGTCTATCCAGGCAGTAGTGCTGGAGCTGCCAACTAGGGGCTGTGTTTTTCTTAACCTGTTGTTCTCAAACAGGGGAGAATAGGTTGGCAATGTAATACTGGATGGCAACTTGGGCAACCATGAGATAATTTAGTTGAGAATCCTGAGAAAAGGAAGGAAGAGTATTAATAGAGTAGGGACCACCCTGGGCATCAGAAAAGCAGACTTTTGACTCCCTCCTGGAACTCATCAGCAGGATCCCCTAGGATGGCATCTGAGGGGGACAGGACAGGAGTCCAGGACAGCTGGCTGTACTTTAAAGAAGCCTTACTGAAAGTGCAGGAAGAAACCATCCCAGTGCACCACCAGACTAACAAGTATAGAAGAAGACCAGTTTAGCTTAGCAGGGAATTCTTCAGTAAACTAAATCACAAAAAGGTAGCTTATAAGAAGTGAAAAATTGGATCAACAACTAGGGAGGAGTATAAGAGTACTGCTTAGCAATGCAGGGATAAAGTCAGGAAGGTCAAAGCACAACTGGAGTTGCAGCTAGCAAAGAAAAGAGGGGTAACAAGAAGGGTTTCTACAAGTATGTCAGTACCAAGAGGAAGATCAGGGAAAGTATGATTCCATTATTGAATGGGGGAGGAAACCTAATGACAGAGGATGCAGAAAAGGCCGAAGTACTTACTACCTTTCCCAGATAGCCCTGGAGCAAGGAGGAGCCAGACTCACCAGGACCTTTCTCCTTCCAGGTTCACCAGTGAGCAAACGAGTGTGTGCCTTTTCCACCTTTTTTTTGAGTGTGTGCCATTTCCACCTTCTTTTTTTTTACCTTTTCCACCACAGTCTTCATAGGTAAGTTCAGCTCCCAGACTAGTGCATCTGGTAGCACAGTTTGAGAAGAAGGTGGGCTGCCAACTGAAGCAAAAGCACAGATCAGGAACTATTTAGGAAAGCTGGACATATACAAGTCCAAGAGATTGGACGGGATGCACCTGAGGGTGCTGAGAGAGTTGGCCAATGTAGTTACAGAGCTACTAGCCATCATCTTTGAAAACTCATGGCAACTGGGAGAGGTCCTGGGCAATTGGAAAAATGGCAAATAGAGTGTCCATCTTTAAGAAAAGGAAATAGGAGGATCCCAGGAACTACAGAGCAGTCAGCCTCACCTCAGTCCCGAAAAAAACATGGAGCAGATCCTGAAGGAATCCATTTCTAAGCACTCAGAGGAGAAGAAGGTGATTAGGAACAGTCAGCATGGATTCAATGAAGGCAAGTCATGCCTAACCAAACTGACTGCATTTTATGAGGAGATGACTGTTTCTGTGGATGTGAGAAGAGCAGTAGATGTGGTATACTTGGACATTAGCAAGACTTTTGATACAGTCCCAAACAACATTATCACAGGCAAGCTAAGGAATTATGGGTTAGATAAATGGACTGTAAGGTGGATAAAAAGCTGTCTGGATCATCAGGCTCAACAAGTATGGTTAATGGCTCAATGCCTAGTTGGCAGCCAGTATCAAGTGGAGTGCTCCAGGGGTTAGTCCTGGGACTGGTTTTGTTCAATATCTTCATCAATGAACTGAAAGATAGCATAGAGTGCACTCTTAGGAAGTTTACAGATGACTCCAAGCTGAGGGGAGTAGTAGATACACTGGAGGGGAGAGTTTGGATTCAGAGAGACCTAGACAAGGTGGAGGATTAGAACAAATGAAATCTCATGAGGCTCAATAAGGACAAGTGCAAACTCCCGTACTTAGGATGGGATAACCCCATGCATCGCTACAGCCTGTGGACTGACTGGCTAGATGGCATCTGTTCAGAGAAGGACCTGGGGGCTCCAGAGGATGATAAACTGAATAGGAGTCAACAGTTTGCCCTTGTTGCCAAGAAGGTTAACAGCATACTGGGCTGGATTGTAGGAGTACTGCCAGCTGAATGAGGGACATTATTATCCCCCTCTGTTCAGTACTGGTGAAGTCACATGTGGAATACAGTGTCCAGTTTTGAGGCCCACACTATAGAAAGAAATTGGGCAAATGGGAGAGAGTCCATCAGAGGGAAACAGAAATGGTAAGGTGGCTAGAGTACATGGTTTCTGAGGAGAGACTGAGGGAACTGATCTTATTTAGTCTGAAAAAGAGAAGTCTGAGAGGGAATCTGTTACCAACTTTCAATTACTTGAAGGGTGCTTCCAAAGAGAATGGAACTAGACTGTTCTCAGCGGTGGCAGATGACAGAACAAGAATCAATGGTCTTAAGTTGCAGAAAGGGAAGTTTAGGTTACTAATTAGGAAAACAAAACTTTCTCACTAGGAGGGTAGTAAAACACTGAAAGAGGTTAACCAGAGAAGTTATGGAATATCTATCTTTGGGGTTTTTTAAAGACACAGGTAGACAAAGCCTTGGCTAAGATGATATACTTGTGGATGGTTATGCTTTGAGGAGGGGTTGGACTAGATGACCTCCTGATGTCCCTTCCATCTCTAATTTTCTATGCTTCTATGACCAGGACAGTTTGTATATAGCTGGTGGCTGGAACCTACATAACACTAAGACCCAATTAAGTGGGGTTTTTTAATCTAAAGTGGCCAGAGTAGCAAGCCTGTTAAACCTGTTTGAATGTGTCACTGAAAAATCAGACACTCTTTTGAACTGAGGACTTGTGAACCAAGTGTGTATTATGCGTTGAGACTACCTGTTCTGTGGCACAGGTCTCATCTGTTCTCGAGACATCTCACAGCTCTTGAGACATTCCACACAACATCACAGTTGGAAAGACAAGGAGATAATCACACACTCATCGACCCCCAGAAACCCCTGAGATATGGCTCGTGGACGACAAGAAGGCCTTTGGAGCCCTGAGCAGATGGATATCAGAGAGGACCTTTCTCAGCAGCGAGAGAATGCCACAGAGATCCACAACTAGTTTGTTAATGAAACAAGATTAAAGGAGCATGAATAATTTTATAGAAGATGTAGGATGATTTACAAGGGAATTATTGTTCTCTGGGTAGTACATGATTATGTAGTTGTGTTTGTGGTCCCTGAATTTCAGGAGTAAGTGGAGGATCCCTGGTTATACCATATTTTTGGTATTTTGCTTGTTACCACACAGGGCGAGGAAAGATTTTCCCCACTCCTCTGGCTACAGGTGTCAGGTGTTTGTTCATTTGTTTGTTTGTTCATTTGTTTGTTTTATCTTCCACGGAATCACTGGCTGTTGGAAACAGCAGAAGCTAGGGACTTCGACTTGGTTATACTGATACTCCTGCTGAAACTTAAAAACATAGGAGATCCTGGTTAGCAGTTCTTGCCCCTTCATGCAGGGTCAGAAAGATCACCACATTTAGGATAAGAGGGAAGTTTACCCCACGGTCAGATTGGCATGGACTGTAGTAGATTTTTTCTTCCTCTGTGGCAGGGAGAAAGATGGGGAAGGACAGCCTTCTTCCTTTTACCTTCTGATTATAGTTTAACAAAGTATTTCCTATCCTAGCAGTGGCAGGAGATTGACAGTAACCTCATTCCCTGGTTTACATGTGATACATGAATGCATGATTTGATCTTTCTGCCGTTGTGGCCAGTCAGTGTATGTGAAGTTGTTTATGAACATTTAAGAGTAAGTTAAACAAATATTTAGCTTCATGAATCATGATTACTCCAGTGTCTAAGCTCCCAGGAGTCATCCTGGGAAAAATACATCCTGTCAATGAAGTATAATTGGGATGATAATGCCATAAGATACAATTCCAATGAGTAACCACAGCAACAGTTCCAAATTAAAACTATCAGGGTCTGGAGAAACTTTTAAAGACTTGGTCCAAAGCATCTGCAGGTTAAAGTGCAAGGAAGAGGACACAGATTTGATTGTTTTCCATTAGCAAAAATAAAAATAAATCCATTTTTCATCACAATGCTGCTTGCAGAAAATATTTTCACTACACAAATGATAAAACATGTAATTCTAGAGACACTTTTATTTAACCATAGAGTTCTTATTACAGTCTGGTAGAAGTCCATTATGACAATCGTGCCAGCTAGGTAGAAAAAAAATCTCAAATGAAAATGTTCAATCAGCATTGAGTATTAAACTAATCTTTAAAAAGTAAGACCAACATGATTTCTTGAAGCAGAAGTAAAGTTACAAGACATTGAAAAGCGCTATATAATATATGTATACATGCCAAGGGATGAGAAAAAAAAAAAATGATACCTTTATTCAACCAAGACTGAAGCAACCCCATGGAACATGATAGAGAGGTCTTGTTACACTGTAACATCACAGGATTTAAGAAGCAACTGAAACTTTCACTATTAAAATGTGTTAATTGCTAGGAAACAATTGCAAAGCATAACATCCTGCACAATTACACATACTCTATGTTCTCCTCTTATAGCTAGTCTTGGCATCCACTCAGATGCAGACTCATAACCCAATTATCTGAGACCGTTTTTCCTGGCTATTAACCTTCTTAGGGTATCCTTCACCTCTTTGTTCCTCAGGCTGTAGATTATAGGGTTCAGCATAGGGACCACAAGGCAATAAAACACAGAAGAGACTTTCTCCCGCTCCAGTGAGTAGCTGGAACTGGGTTGGATATAACTAAAAGTAATGGACCCATAGAACACAGTGACAGCTGTTAGGTGGGAGGTACAAGTAGAGAAAGCTTTATGCCTACCCTCAGCAGAGTGAATCCTCAGGATGGCAGACAGGACGTACAGATAGGAGATGAAAATCATTGAGAAGGAGAAGGCAGCTATAATTCCAGAGAAGACTAAGAGCAGAGTTTCACTGTTGTGTGTGTCAGAGCAGGCAAGCTCTAGCAAGGGAGGAAGATCACAGAAGAAATGCTTGATGGCATTAGGCCCACAGAATGACAGTCCCAGTAATCCACAAGTGTGTACCAGTGAGTTTATGAGCCCTCCAATGTAGGATCCAGCAACCAGCTGTATACAGATTCTTCTGGGCATAATAATAGTATAGAGTAGTGGGTTACAGATGGCTACATAACGGTCATATGCCATCGCAGCCAGCAGAAGTCCTTCTGTGGTTACTAAAAGAGCAAAAAAGTAAAATTGAGTGATACATGCACCATAAGAAATGGTTTTGCTTTCCATTAAGAAGTCAACCAGCAACCTGGGAGCAGAGACTGAAGAATAGAAGAGGTCTAGAACAGACAAATTACTAAGGAAAAAATACATGGGGGTGTGAAGTTGGGGATTGACTTTGATCACTGTGATCATCCCAAAATTCCCTAAAAGGGTGGTGACATAGATCACAAAGAACAACACAAAAAAGAGGACCTGCAGCTGTGGATGATCTGTCAGTCCCAGCAGGATGAACTCACTCACTGTGGTTTGATTGTCCCGGTCCATCTGTTCTGGATTGCATTTATTAATGCAGATCTGCACATAAGAGAAAACTGAGTATGAATATTAGGACAGAAGTCAAAGGAAATGTATATCTTAACTCTTTTTGCACTGGTAGTATCTGTTTGATGTGTATTGGTCAGCCCTATTGATTGCCAAACACTTAGTCTTCAATAGCACTTGTGTAAACACTAATGCTTGTTTATTACAAACAGGTAACTCACAGAAGCATAGAAAAGTGGGACTGAAGAGACAGTAGAGTAGCAGAGCAGAACCAGGTCATAAGCCCTGGGTACTAAAAAAATGGGTCACAGGGATGGTATTCAGAGAAAGACTTCAGGACAGTACAGGAGTTGTACCAGCTACTGAGAATGTCATTGGGGCAGGGGGCAGGGGCAGAGAGGAACTCACGTAGACCTTGGGATTTAAGTCTGTGTGCAGGGAGGAGTTAGGCCATCTTAAGTGTGGGTGCTGCTGAATTCAGTGTTGTCACAGCGGGTTGGTGACTGCATTTGGCAGCAGTGGGCTATGCGTAAGGCCCCTGACTATTGGCAGCAGTGTGCCAACACTTTCCCATGGGCAGCAATAATGTCTCCCATGGCATCCCCGGTGTTTGCAAGAAGGGCACAAATCTTATCAGTTATGCCTCTGCTGAAAGAGACCTGAGAAAGTCATTCAAATCCCATCTCCTGATCAAGGCAGAATCATATCTATCTAAACCTTCGTGTGTGTGTGTGTGTGTGTGTGTGTGTGTGCGCGCGCGCGCATATGTACAATGTCCAAAAATATTAAAAACACTAGCCCTATGGACACGTATAAGACTAGTTTAAATTCAGTTTAAACCTGCAGTGGACAGAGTTGCAAGCCTGTTACAACTGTTTGTAACTTCCTGGTAAATTAGGCTCACTTTAATTGGTGACTTGTGAACCAGGTACATGTTATTTGTAGATACAAGTCATTCTGTGACTTTGATCTTGTCCGCTCCTAAGGCGACCTACGCTGCATTGCACTTCAGCTACCACTGAGTGCTGTAACCGGTCACCCTGGTTACTAGCCAGAACTCTACTATCTACTTCAGTTGGCAGTCTTTAATCAATGAACTCACATGCACTCCTTATTCTGTAAAACAAATATCTTTTTTTCACAGCTAACTGTGTCTTCACTACCTACGTGATTATAACTCCTCATAAACGTGGGTTTCCACAAACTCTGCTCATTCCCAGGGACACCATGCCAGGCAAGCACACTGCAGGGTTTTCTCAAGAGCAGGCTACTGAACAGTACTGAACTAATGTTTAGAGTGGAAGGGATAGCAGGCAAGTGAAAACAACCCAAGCTACAAGTCATTCATCCTCTTCAGCTCCAAAAGATGGGTGTGATCACACACACAGCCCCAGTCACCTACTAGAGGCATGCAGGTCTGAATGTCCACTCCCACCTCTGGTGCTGGAGCCAAAACACTTCCACCACATACAATTGTGCATGATTCCTAACTGGTGACATTTGGGTACTGTTCAGTTGTTATATGTGTCCACACCCTGTCCCACAACAATTGCAAACCAATACCCAACCAATAATTTTTTTTGGAATGTATAGCAGAAGTCTTCATATATTTTTTTCTTCATATATTTTTTTGGATAGGATATGTGCATCCATATCCTATCTCGTTGAAGGAAGAGAAGGGGGATGATGGCAGTGTAAGTATCCTGACACTGTAAGAACCAGAAGAAGATGTTCAAGTACTCTCAAGACATCCAGTGAAGGAAGCTGTGCCTCCTTTCACAAGAGAAAGGTGAAATCCCCACATAATCCATAACAATCTGACCACGGAGTAAAATTATTTCCTGATCCCGAATACGGTGATCTGTTATCAATTCCTTTATGCCAACAGTATTTGTAGGAATTAGCCATAAGGTCAAAGGAGAAAAATAGATGATAAAAGTAAGATTCTGGTTAATTGGTAAGTCTCTCTTATGATGCAACTCAGTCACCAGAAGATGTATTTCTTTAAGGGACACAAACTAAATCCAACCTGAAATTCCTGCTTCTCTGAAAAAGTTGTAAGGTGGACCCAGGTCCCAGTAAGAACTTTATGATTCAGTTAGTGCCTCTGCTAATGCACACACACACGC
The DNA here is from genome assembly GCA_030014935.1 of Caiman crocodilus. Taxonomy (NCBI): domain Eukaryota; kingdom Metazoa; phylum Chordata; order Crocodylia; family Alligatoridae; genus Caiman; species Caiman crocodilus. Next base: position 1,798,646 of record JAGPOW010002698.1, on the reverse strand, counting down.
ACTTCTCACCTCATCCACTCCTGGGTGCCTCAGGAACTTTGCCTTGCTGTCAATGTGTGTATTTCCATCCCTGCTGCAACAGAAATCAAACAAGACCATTGGGTACTGACCTTTGAATTTCAGTCAGGTGCTTCTCAAGTATTTAGGAATCTCTAATCATAGATGCTTTGAGGGAGCTGAGGAAACATGGCAATTCTATCTCCATCAATAGGTGCAAACATTGCAATAGGTACAAACAACACTGTTTCTGGGATGGACCAGCTGCTTATGCTAAAACAGAAGGATTGAGAAGAAAATACATTTTTATTTTTATACACACAGGCAAAAGGACAGGACATCCCTAGAGTATAGCACCATCCCCAGCCTCCAGTTGGGCAAAGCTGAAATCCCTAACATGCCCCTGCGGAGCAGGCAGTAATCAGCCCCAGATGCCATTAGGCACATTATCTAATGTTATCAACTTCTACCAATGGTAGGACAGTAAAGTACTTTGCCTTACTTTCTCAGTCCCAGTCCCGCAGCTAGCACAGCACAGAGGAGCTTTGAGGCTTGTTGTGCTCTACTCAGGCTAGAGGCTTAGCAGAGATTTCATCTCCATCTGAATCATTTGAATTTCAGGCAGATTTTATCGGGGTACTGTGATGGGGCAAGCTCCCAGGCTGGATGGTCACGCGGCCCTGCCTCCTGTCTGTGGGCACACCTCCTGCCTTGCTTTCCTGCCACACCTTGTTGTAAAGTAATTGGAAATGGGGCTCTTTAGCTTGGAAAAGCACAAGCTCAGGGGTGATCTGATGGCCACCTGTAAGTTTTTCAGGGGTGACCACCAGTATCTGGGGGGATGTTTGTTTACCAGAGTGACCCAAGGAATGACAAAGTTGAACTGTTGTAAACTACTGCAAGACCATTTCAGGCTGGACATAAGGAAGAATTTCTTTATTGTCCGAGCCCCCAAGGTCTGGAATAGGCTGTTATCAGTGGTGGTTCAAGCACCTGCATTGAACACCTTCAAGAGTAAATTGATTCTTATCTTGCTGGGATCCTATAACCCCAGCTGACTTCCTGCCCTTCAGGCTGGGGGCTGAACTCGATGATCTTCTGAGGTCCCTTCCAGCCCTAATGTCTATGAAATCTATGAAACTTATAAGGCAGGAGGCTGCCTTCGAGCGCCCAGCTGTAATGGGCGGTACATACATGTTCTGACCTCCCCTTACACATGTCCCATGCCTCGCAGATGACATAACATTTGTTCTAATTCCAGTTTAAGGCCAAGCCAAACTCAGTGCATAATTTGGTCTCTTACACACCGCCCTGTTCTGGGCCACATGTGCACCACCCGTCTCTCAGAGGGGCCTCTTTCACTCTGCCCTTCTTTCACAGGGGCTTCTCACATACTGCCTGTCCCTGGGCCACACACACCCTGTCCTGCTCCCTTGAGCATCCCCATAGGGTAATCCGGATTATCTCTTCATTCTTTGAGTGACCCTAGCTCAGCCTTTTGGGTCTCTCTGTGATCCTCATCCGAGTGATTGCCAGTCAATTCACCAACTCCAGGCTGATTATGCCCCTAGCCCCTCCCTGGGCCACATTACCCCTTCCTCAGGCCAACACTCCACCCCTACTCTGGGGCCCCAGGGTTGAATACCCTGCTCAGGCTCAAGTGCTCCTCTCCGAGTGTACCTAGCCCACCACTCTCAATGACCCACCAGATGGCACCCTACCCACCTTTCACTGGAGAGGTTCTTAGTCCCAGCTTTTAAATGGCACTGCCCTGCCACAGGCAGTCCCACCAAGCCTGCCTACCCCACCAGGGTGCAGTTTTAGGTGATGCCCAGGACCAGGAGCCTCCTACTTCTCCATAGCCCCTTCCCTTAATTCTGAGATGTTCTAGGAGCAGTAGCTCATCAGATTGATGTTTCTCCCATGCTGGCAGGCACCAAACTACTGCCTCAGCCTTGAGAGCCAGGCGTTAAAATGGCCACCCTAGTCAGACACCTGCTGGCTGCCTGCTCCAGCCCTTAAAGTAGTGGAGCACTAAAGCTGCTCTGTCACAGTACTTACTATTCAGAAGATATGGATTTTTTCCTTGCATATTCAGAAAGAAAATAAGAAAGACAAAAATACCATCATAAAATTACCAACTTTCAGTCACCTTTAATTATAAAATATCTTGCTTGTCAGATGCATAGGGTCTGTGCTCTTTACTATGAGACGTGGCCCTGGTCAATATGTTTTGAGCTAACTTTTTTACAATTATCTATGTAACTTGGGATAAAAAAGTAAAACACCAACAAATTGTCAAATCAATAGTGATGATCCCAATGATGATCACACACACTTGTGTCTGTGCCTGACTTTCCATAGCCTCTCAGTGCCACAGAATCAGGGCCAAATGGGTGCTCCTTTGAGAGGTGTTAATGTTAACTATTAAAACATACCCCTGTCCATCACACACCCATGTTTCAAACCTGGGCTAGGTTCTTTTACTGGGAGACCTGGCTTGCAAGCCAGGGCTCTTTTGCTGGGCGTCTGCTTTTTCTGGGGTGAGGTTGGTTTCAAGCGAGGGTCCTGGAGGCCTGGGTTCCTGCCTGGAGAAAGCTAGCTTTCAAACAAGGGCTCTCAAAGCCAATTGTTTTCGGGGGGTTTTGTTGTTTGTTGTTGTTGTTTTTTTATGGAGAGAGCTGACTTGCAGGCCAGGGCTGTTTTGCTGGACAACTGCACTTTCTGGGAAGAGGTTGGTTTCAAGCCAGTGTTCTTGCAGGCCCAGGCTCCCGTCTGGGGAGAGCTGGCTTGCAAGCCAGGGCTCTTGCAGGGCAACTGCTTTTCTTCTGGGCTGCTGTGGGGTAAGGCTCCTTTCTGGGGATATGTTTTTTTTTTCAAAATTGGGTTATTGCAGGTCAGGCCTGTTTTCTGAAGAGGTGTTTCTTTCACAGGTCAGTAACCCGAGAATGAGGTGGCACACGTGACAACTATCTACCGTTTTCTGTGTACATACTGCTTGGGTGTGCCAGTTCATTGATCTGGTAAGAACGATTATCTGAAGCGCAGGGCACCATTGGTCATCCTAAACCCCACAACTGAGTTTGAAGTGGGTGAGTGCATGGTACATCACCTTTCCCACAGCCCCCAACCACAGTAAAGGGGGAAAGCTCTGCTGCACCAACACCCAGTGCATGAACACCTGACTGGAGTAATCACTGACATGCAGATAGGAAGACACTTGCAGTGCTAATTGATTGAATGCAGCTTCCATTACCACTGAGATCCTCCCTCCCTGTGCTTGCTAGTGGTCCTGTGTGCTGAGAAGCAGCCCTGCTACATGTGTGCAAACAACCTGGCTTCATAGAATCCAGATGGGATGAGTGAGGAGAAGCAGATGGAGATTCAAGAAGAAATGTGTGAGAGGGACATGGAGAATGGTGACAAAATTAGTAAAGGCACCAACATGGAGAATCTGAGTGATGTAGGTGAAGAGAAGGAGGAGAAACTGTTGCTAAGCATCCTGCTGCTGGCCTTGGACTTACTGTATTCAATAGAGACACAAGTAATGATGGCAGTGTATGCTATGGTCCTGCTTCTAATCACTTGACATGAGATGCCTGCACGTAGACACACCTTGCGTAAAAAGGCACTTAGATATTCAGTGGAGTGGGATAGCCAAGAGGCAGGCACAGAATTACATGCTGATAGGGCTCTGTGGATCACCCTCAGAAGCAGCAACCGCAGGGTCTGGTCCCACACTAACAGCTCAGACTGTTGGGCGTGAATCGTACAGACCCCTTGGAATGGCCAACAGTAGCTGGAGACTTTCTGAATGACCAGGAAGACTTTTAATCACTTCATCTTCATGCTGGTGCCAAAAATTGTGAGGCAGGACACTGTCATGCATCCAGCCATTGTGCCAGACAAGAGGGTGGTCATGGCCATGATGAAACTAGCCATCCTGTCCAGGCTCCAATACATTGCATATAGGACATTAAGGCCAACAACTTTATTTGCCTCAGTAACATGCAGGAAGTTTTTGATGGGCTCAAAGCCATGGGGTTCCCTAACTGTGTGGGGCCTTTAAACAGCGCACACATCCCTGTATGGTTCCCCTCAGAGGGGAGAAGTCATTCAGAAACAGGAAAGGATTTGCATTGGTGATCCTGCCAGCCATGGTCGATCACTGGGACTGATTCATGAATATTTATACAGGGTGGACAAGCAGCTTGCATGACGTGCGTGCATTCAGAAACTCTCCACTGCTTGGCTTGGTGGAGAAAGGACACTATGCACCTGGAGTCCCCAAGACAGTGATTGGTGATGTTGCCAACCCCCACCTATAATAGCGGATGTTGTTTGCCCCCTCAAGCCCTGGCACATGAAGCCTTATGGAGAGTGCATTATTAATCCTCAGAAGATGACTTTCAGCTCCCATCCAAGGAAATACAAGATGGCTGTTGAATACACCTTTGGTCACCTCAAAACACAGTGGACAACATTTAACTGCAGGTTTCAGCTGGACACAGAAAATATAACAGCCTTTATAGTAGCAGCCTGAATGCTTCACAATATTTGTGAAACCCAGGGGTAGGTTTTCAGTGAGTTATGGCCTGACGAAGCATGAGAGGAAGTGACCCAACAGAGATGTGGGTGGGCAGTGCAGAGCATGTGACAATACCAACATGGAGACACTGGTTGCGTGGTCCTTGTGCAGAATTGCCTGGCAGCACATATTATCGTTGCTGCCAGCAACTAGCAGTGGTTATTCTTTCCATTAAAATAACTTTCTTGCCTAATTACACCAGAAACCATCTGTGTCTTCAGTACTTTTTTGTGAAAACTGGTGGGAAAAAGGTTTTGGTGAGGGTAGGGGGAGACCAGGGTGGAGGATGGGTAGGGCACGGGGGGAAGGGTTGGAGCAACTGCCTGGACTGGGGTACATGGTTATTGTTTGCAGGCTGGGATTGAAATGGGGGAGGGGGATGGGCACACACAGCTAGCCACCCTGGATCATGTTCTGTGAAGGGTTAATAAACCTCTCCTTGGTCCAGGTGGGATTGTGGGTGGGGTTGGTATGAGCAGCCTGCAGGAGTCCCCAGGTTTTTGGTTTGTGATGGGGGGAGAAGGGAGCGTACATTTGCTTTGACTGTTGGGAGGACAATAATCCTCCTAAAGATGTCTCCACTTGAAACATTATATCCAACTGCTTCTTAGCCGGCTTTTATATCCAACTGTGCCAAGAATGTTTTTTGGACTAAAGGAAAGGTGTCTGTTTACAACCTCATAATTGTTTACTGATGTGCTGAGATGCATCTAAATGCAGAAAGATTGGGAGAAAGATTGGGAGGGATGGTGCAGGCCACAGTCACCCCAACACTGCAGAGGCATGTGGTGTGCAAAACACATCATTATGGGCATTATATGCAGGTATTCATGGCATCACTGCACAGGGGTGGGGGGGAAGCCGCCCCTTTCAGGGGTCCCCATGGAACTGTACCAAGTCAAGACAGCTGGGGGATGCTGGGAAATGTAGTCCTGAAACAAGGAAAAAAAACTTGGATGAACCTGAGGTTTTCCCACCCCCTCCTCCCTGAATGTACTATACTACCCTGGCAGACAAGGTTCCTTGGGTGAACTTGGTATCTTTTACTAGACCAACCCAAATAGTTAGAAAAAAATTATTAAGCAAGCTTTCAGGTTCAAAAACCCTTGGTCAGGCTAAGGAAGTTTCAGCAGCTGGTGTGTGCTTTTCCTGGATGGAATACTATCCTGTTAATGTTTGTAATTAGTGTTAATTGCAAATATCTGTTTTGCATGAACCACCGCCACCACCAACAGCTGTAAGTGCCACTGGCAATGTGGAAGAGGATAAGGAGCAGGTGTGCTATTCATTCCTTTTAGCCCATATAAATTTATATTTCTGATATAGTTAAAAAAAGTATTTTACATATTTACATTATTTTTT